>VUQH01086446.1:0-22781 GCA_015106775.1 Etroplus canarensis | reverse complement strand
CACTTTATAAAACAGCATCATGAAGAAAGAACATTATGTGGAAATATTGAAGCAACATCTCAAGCCATCAGCCAGGAAGTAGAAGCTTGGGCACAAATGGGTCTTCCAAATGGACAATGACCCTAAGCATACTGCTAAAATAGTCAGAAAGTGGCTTAAGGACAACAAAGTCAATGTTTTGGAGTGGCCATCACAAAGCCCTGATCTCAGTCCCATAGAAAATTTGTGGGCAGAATTGAAAATGCTTGTGTGAGCGAGGCGGCCTACAAACCTGACTCAGCTACACCAGTTCTGTCAGGAAGAATGGACCAGAATTCCAGCAAACTATTGTGAGAAGCTTGTGGAAGAATACCCAAAACACTTGACCCAAGTCATACAGTTTAAAGGCAATGCTACCAAATACTTAGGAAATGCATGTAAACTTCTGACTTTGAAGAAATTAATAAAAATCTCTTTAAAATATTCTCTTTCTCATTATTGCAGTGTTTAACAAATAGAAACATTTTTGGGAATCCTAACTGACCTAAAGCAGGAGAAGTCTGATTTAATTTCAGACAGTGAGAAAAAAATGTTTGTGTCTTTTTACAGTGTTTGTAAACTTCTGGTTTCAACTGTATATGCCACTGCTTCTTGTCATTAAATGTTATCTTCTCTCTCCTATAGTCTGTGCTGTCCCTGGCTCTCTGTGCTCTCCTTTTATCTCCTCTCTTTCCCCTCATTCCCCAACCAGTCGAGGCAGATGGCTGCCCCTCCCTGAGCCTGGTTGTGCTGGAGGTCTCTTCCAGTTGGAAGGGAATTCTTTCATCTCATTTCCACCAAGTGCTTTGCTCTAAGCACTCATAAGAGATTTCTGATTGCTGGGGTTTTCTCCTGAATATTGTAGGAGCTTTAACTTGCAGTCGAAAGTGGCTTGAGGCGACTTTTGTTGTGAACCGGTGCTATATAAATACAACTGAATTGAACTGAACTTGAATATAAATAATAGAAAGCACTAATCAAACAAAAACTTTTTGTTGATTATAACAGCAAATATCAGCATTTTGATTTTTATTTAGTCTCTGATGGCCACACCATGTCACAAATCTCAAATCATTTCAAACTCCACAGTCATCAGATTTTATTCCAGTAGAGCACCTTTGGGATGTGGTGGAACATCACTGATGTGCAGCAATTCAAATCTGCTGCAACTGAAGGATTTTATCATAGCAATATGAACCAAAGTCTCAGGGGAACCTTGTTGAATCTGTACCATGAAGAATTAAGGCAACTTTGAAGGCAAAAAAAGGGTTCCGGTCCAGAAAATGTGTATCTAATGCAGTGGGGAGTGAATGCATAAGAAAATGATAACAAAAAGTGACTGTATATCTTCTCATCATGTGTTTCTGTGCCATCCTCAAGCACTGTAAGTAATGCTCGCAGTTTGGTCACATTAGAAAAACTGTCTTGCTTCAATACTGGCCTTTAAAACACACAGCAGGTTGAATCCACATTACCATTTTATCATCCCTATCATAATCATGCTTGCACTAAAAAAAGTTTCTTGTACTTTTTTCCGGTTTCATATAAAATTTAATATGAGGGTGTAACAGTAACAGAACTACATGCTAGAGCTTTTCTGATCATTTTCATTCTGTGATTGTGAAAGGACACAAAACTTCAAGGCAAACCTGAAGGCTAAACCTAAACACCTGATGTTGATCACAGAAACAAGATAATTAAAGGACAATTGGACAAGAGTGACCAATACAAAGAGAGGAAGAGAGCGAGAGAGGCGTGAGAAAGAGAGAGAGAAATAGAGAGTGGCTGTGGGTCATTCCCAAGCCTGCAGCAGTCCAATTAAGCAGGATTTCTCTCACTGCACATCTGACTCTCTCTCTCAGACACACAGACACACACAGACACACACACACGCACAACCACAGCAGCTGTGCAGTTAGTAGGTGCTACTGAGGGAGGGGCAGCACGATGAAAGTGGTCAGAGTTGTGTGTGTGATCCGAACATGCACGAGAGTGTGTATATCTGTATTTGTGAGTTTTTCCATCACTATGTGTATACAGTGTCCTCCATGGATATGACTGCCCATCTGTGTAGCTCAGCGTGCACGAGTGTGTTGTGTAAAGGGAGAGTTATGCATGCTGCGGAGCTCGTAGATGTGTGAGTGTGTAGGACTAAGCCCTGGTGAAGCCCGCTGTGAGGGGTCACAACCTTTACAGAATCAGTGCCTCTGCATGTCAGGACTAATGGAAGGGCCCCACCAGCTGCACAGAGAGGTGGAGGGTGAGGAGGGGGAGGAAGGGAGAGGACCAAGCGGAAAAGAGGGAGAGTTAAGAAAAAGATGAAAAGTGAATAAACACTGAGATTGGGGGGGAAAGGGGTGGATGGGAAGATTTGAGAGTTGGAGGGAGATGGTGGGTGGAGAAGGAAGAGGGGAAGAAGTCCGAGGAGGGGGCTAGAATTGGAGGGAGGCAGAGGATGGTAATATTGGGGAAGTTTGAGGGAGAACTGACTGTAAGTGAAAGAAGAAAAAGGAATAACTGACAAATGGACATGAAGAGGAAAGAGCAGAAAATGAAAAGCAGGGGATACAAGGTAGGCATTAAAACAGAATTTCAAGCAAGATCAGATGAGAAAAGAAATACGACTGAGTGAGGAAGAACAGTGTAAAGAAATGTAGTAAGGATAATAAGCAAAGAACTGGAGGAGTGACGGTATGATGGATTCAGTAAGAGATAGAGGGTGTGGCCTTGGTGATGAATACAGATTTTTGAGTTCTCCCCTTAAACCTTGTATGACCAGTGTTATTTCACAAAAAACAAAACAAACAAACAAAAAATTTGCAGTAAACTCCAATCTGCTTTAAATCTGTGACTGTATATGACTTTTTTCAACTTGAGGAAAAAAGTTAGTTGCAGACAAACAGGCCACATGAACTCAGGTCAGCTGGCACTTTTGAGGAGGAAAACACTGCACATTTAACTAAAAACCTTAATGATCTAAATGTAGTTAAATGCAATGCTTTTGCTTTGCTATTTTATTTGAAAGTTTTTGTTATAGGAGGAAAAATATAAAGTTATGTAGTTAAAAATAATTATACATAACTATATTTTATTAAATAACAATTACAAAACTGAAAATGACCTTAATTCAAAAATACATTATATGGACAAAAGTATTGGTCCAACCTCTTAGTCATTAAATTCCAGTGTTTCATTCAGTCTCATTGCCACAGGTGTACAAAAACAAGGACCTAACGATGCTGTCTGCCCTTACAAATATTTTGTGAATGAATGTGTCGTTCAAAAGAGCTCACTGAATTCCAGCAGGGTACTGTAACAGGATGCCACCACTGCAACAACTCAGTTCATGAAATCTGTTCCCTCCTACATATTCCACAATCAACTGTAAGTTGTATTATTGTAAAGTGGAAGCTTTTAAGAACCATAGCAACTCATCCACAAAGTGGCAGACCACATTAAGTTAAAGAGTGGGGTTGCTGAGTGCTGAGGCACATAGTGCATAAAAATTGGTATTCTGATTCAATAACTGCAGTTCCGAGCCTCCTCTGGAATTGACATCAGCATAAAAAATGAGCATCAAGAGAATTATAGTGTGGGTCTGAGTCTGAGGTTGGTGAATGCCAGGAGAACGTTTCCTGCCTGACTGCATTGTGTCAACTGTAAGGGTTTGTGGAGGAGAGAAAATGCTATGGGGTTGTTTTTCTGGGATTGGCCTGGGCCCCTAAGCTCCAGTGAATGGAAATCTCAATTCTTTGGTTTACCAAGACATTCTGGACAATTCTATGCTTCCAAAATTCTGAGAACAGTTTGGTGAAGGCTCTTTTCTGTTCCAGCATGACTGTGCTCCAGTGCACAAAGCAATGTCCATAAAGGCATCACTGGATGAGTTTGGGGTGAAAGAACTTGACTGGCCTGCACACAGCCTTGACCGCAACTTTGGGATGAACTACATTTGCGAACCAGGCCCACTCGTCCAACAGTTCTCACAGACGCACTCTAAAATTTTGCCAAAAGCCTTCCTGGAAGAGTGGAAACTGTTAAGGCTGCAAAAAGGGGACCAACTTCATATTGATACCTGAAGAGTTTAAATGGGATGTCCCAAAATCTCCTGTAGGTGTAATGGGTAGGTGACCCAATACTTTTGTCTATATAATGTGTCTGAACCAGACATTATTCTGCTTTATTGTTGTATATGCATTTGCCAATATATGTTACAAAATAAAGGTGCTGTAAATATTTTAATTTTAACATTTATTTTTTAATTCTTCAGAAGATACTGTTATTTACAACAAATTCTTGACTTCTACTCATTAATTATTTTTACTTTTACCACAGACCTACAGTGTTTCATGCACACTACTGTTCAAATTATCAAGTATCCCCTGTTTCACCTCATCCAAGTTTCTAAATATCATGTCCTTAAAATGATCAGAACCACAATCAGGCTCACATAGTGTGACCACATCCCAACAAACTAAATGTGGGGAAAAATATGTGTTTGTGTATGACAATGTGGGGCACTTTACTAATACTGAAATTTTTAATAAAGCTAATATACTGTGATTTATTTAAATGCAATTCTCTGCTCTCTGTATAATAAGCATAAATGGAAACAAAAGTTTATTTGTTTTTAATGGTCTTTGTTCACTCGTGTGTTCCATTTTTCAGCTGCTGCTGCATCTGGTAATCATCTTCGGGTTTCAGTTGAAATGCTATTCAGTCTTACATAAAGTGTGACTCCTGGTCATCCAAGCTCAAGGCCATGCAAATGCACTCAATGAAAGCAACTGACACCACATAGGGGTAATTATGTCCAGCCTTGAACTTTGACCCTGCTGAGTTGGTAGGAAGTTGTCTTTTACAGAGAAATGAGCAAGTTATTTCTACAAATTGTTGTGAAAAGACGATCCTCACTGGTACAAACAAATTAGCTCAGACCTCCTTTGAAATAGAGCAAATAAGCAGAAGACGAGATTATGAGGAAGACATAATAAAATGATTTTTTGAAACTATTAAATCTATGCTAATTTATGCTGTGCACCACATTAAAAAATAATTCCCACCCATGCATCCAGCTGCTGACCAAGTCATAGAGGCACTGTGTGTGCTCAGCTGCAGACAGTGCCACTGTGTGCCCATCATGACCAGACACTCTGCTTCCTTTCCTGTTATGACCTGGGGACACTGAACGGCCGTCTGTGCCACTTTGTGCTGGGTTCAGCAGACGACTTTCCCTCTGACATCATCACTGTTAGATGGTGATGTAGTTGCCATTACAGGAGACAGGGTTAAAGCCAACAATGGAGGACACTGACATTGTGTCTGGGAGTTTGTGGGATGCACAGTGACTGATATGCTGTTTCTTCCTCAGACCTATCTTCAGCCTGACTTAGAACTTGAAGCAAAGAGTTACACATGTTAAAAACAGAAACTATCACAGGCATATGGTCCCATTAAAAGAAACTGCAAGGAACAAAACATGACTGTGGAAGCAGTTATAATTTTGGATTCCATAAACATGCAAACATATTCCTATTTTAGGAGAGCTGGAGCTCAGCAGAGCGTCAGCAGGAGGAACCTGTTGAGGAAAAAGAAGCAGAGCAACAGGTGGCTGGTCACAGAGTTAGAGCGACACCTACAGAGCACAGCGTGGAAAAACAGCAAAAACAGAGTGGCTCATCATGTAACACTTGTATCTACATCTGTCACAAATTCCAATTGGAGAAAAACAGAATTGGTAACTTTGATAAATGTAAATACATAACATACAACATATAAGCCTATTTAATTTGCTCTAGACTAAATTAATACCGATGCGCAGCAAGATAGACTTTTAAGATATGCACTGCAATGCAAATTGGTAGCTTCCTTCATACACTTTCATGCAGCCAAAAGTGATTTAAAGAATGGGAAATTAAAAACACTAGTAAATGATCATTTTTATGACTATTTTTACATTTTTCATATGAATTTATTAGTTTTAGATGACTTCCAATAAGACTGAACAAGCTTTGTATCATGTCTGCAACTATATGTGACTTAAAGTAATGATCATAAAGCATGTTTTTTTTAACATTGTACTTTGCATTGTGGGAAATTATTTTTTAAAAATTTGTATCATAATTTTTGCCCAAATTCCATCTTAAAATCATTTTATTCACGTCTTAAAGGACAATTCACGACAAGCTGGTTTTCAAACATAAAAAACACACGACTTTTTAGTACAATGCTTTAGTGATTGATTTACTGTGATTGATAGCCATGTCTTGTACACAATAAAACGGCAAGGGACTAATATAATAGATGATACAATTTAATACACAATATACAGGGTACTAGAAAACAGACAGATTCATGCACATTACTGTAATTGTTAGCTCCTTTTTGTGTGCTGGATTTGTCCCTTCTGAACTTTTGAACCCGTGATGTCTTTAGTGTGGTTGGCATGAATATTATATTTGCATAAAAATGCATTTTTTAATATTTTCTCTCACTGCTTTTTATAAGTGTTAATCTGTGAGTGTGCTTGTGTGTAATGTTTACTGGGGACTAATCACAGGAGAAAATCGTCGTTTACCAACTCTAATAGACTCAGCACACTCTGGTCTGAACTAACATAGAGACACATCATCCCTCTGGGAGCTGACTCACAGGCAGTTATTCTCAGTCAGAGCCAACTGGACTCGTTCACTTACATCTGCAGCTACAAACATTCATGTACCACAACAGTTCCATGAATGCACCTAAAATCCACGATAACATCAAGTGGTACACGTGGTCCAAATCCTAATATCCCATTAATCCCTTCTGGCTCCTACCAGATGGTCAAAGGATAGTTTAGGGTCCTAGAAATGATATTCTTCTGTTGTGAGGCAAACACATAAAAGTGACGGCGTGTGTTTGGACAACATGTAATGGTTTGGACACAGCTTTTATGAAAGAGAAGGGAGAAAGTGTGAGAGAGAAGAAAAAAATGGAAGTCTCACGTCAGAGTTGGTGAAGCCGGTGGCAGCTTCCCTGTTTGTTTGTGTGTTCTGAGTACAGTGGAGTCACCAGGAGGCCAGCAGTGTCTGCGAGGCTATTCTGTCACAACGCATCCCATCTTTCTTCTCAAAACGCACTCCATGTTTGCTCCCTCTCCCCTTTTTGCTGGTTAGAGCATCATCCTCTCTGAATTCCCAGAAATCTAATCTGTCACAATTCAGAAAAAAAAGCCTTCTTATCATTTGCCTCCTAAAATGTTTCATTCCCTCCTTCTGCTACTCTCCTGCGGAAGGCTTGGGCCTTATGCAAAAGTCACGACTCTGCTGGCCTCCTGTTGACCCCAGTCTGACCTTTGCAGGTTAGCTTCTCTCTCAGCTGCAGCTGTGGTGTTGCTAAAAGCCTGGATAATCCAATCACACAGTCATTAGTATTGAGTAGACAAGGGCCGGTGCAGGTGAGTGTGGTTTTGTGTTCCTCTCTCTTGTAATCTTTCTCTTTTATTCAGATTTGGCTAATTTAAAACACAAACATTATGTATGTACCCAGCAGATAATCACAGCCTTCCCCTGTTCGTCTCAGAAAGACATCAGATCAGTGGCGTTAAAACCCAATGATCCATCGCCTCAGTTCTCCTCTGAGTATAAAACAACCAGATGCTGCTGTAGTGTCATATCATAAAGCACTGAGCTTCATTAAACCTCTGCTTTTTAACAGCACCAACAACAGGAGTGGATGCAGATGAGGGCGGTGTTGCCAGGATTGAGATTTTCAGGATGGCAGGCATGTGTGGTGTCCCAGCCAATCACGGAGAAGATACTGAGAGGGTGAGAAGCACCAAAGACTTACAAAATCATCATGATCTCTGCCTCCATGAAGAAAAACTTTAATCGGTGAGAGCGCGGTGACTCCTAATGGCTGTAAAGAGCAATTAAAATGTTTTAGTAAGATGTTGCTTTTAATTGGGTCTTTATTGTTGTTCATGCCTTTCAGCATGGCACTGTCTCCCTTTCAAGCTTAGTTGTACCTACCTGATTAATTATGAATAAAGCCATGATGATTTTAACCTGAGTGCAATGCTATGACCTGTATATGACACATCCCTTAATAAAACTGAACCTATTAATTGAATTTAAATTAGAGATGCCATTTTCACTTTGTAGATTCAAGCTCTTTTTTATTTATTTCTTGTTTAGATACTTTTCACTCTCCATTTTCATTTTATCTTGTGTTCCTCTCATGTCTTTAAGCCTTTAAAAAGATTTAAGTACTTTGAATGATGCTGTTTCTGAGGGGCAGAACTACAACAAAGAGTGGGTAAAGCAAAGCTATAAAAACAGGCATACCTCTGCATTAGACCTGTGGGTAAGTGTTTACTAATTATATGTTTGTAGCCTGTAAACTAACCTCCATGTAAGCAGGAAGTCAGTGAGGAACCGCAAAAGGAAGCCATGGTTTTACTTCCTGTATTTTGTGAAGATTGTAGTTTAGTTACATGATGTTCTGCTGGCAGTACACACGCAGCGGGCACACCCTACACTGCTCAATTATAAAGCTGAATAAAGAGCTGCTAGAGCAGGCAGATGTGCAGCATAACCCCGCGAAATAAAGCTAAAAGGATAACAGGTGCAGTTTTGCGCAGTGCTGTCACATGTTTCGTGTTTTTAAATGATCAGAAACTTGAACTGTCCCCTTGAACTTTCCCTTCCTTATATTTCGGAGGTAGCGCTCTTTCTGGAGAGTTGTGTGATGGCGCAGGGAGTTTATTAGAGCTATAACCCTTCTGATGGTTCTGTTAATTGTGTGATATTTGGATTATAATGTGTTACAGTCTGAGGGATAAGAATTTGGTACGTGTCTCATATTCACACATCACATAATCACTGATATTTATATGTCGGTCAGAGTAACGCGTAGTCAGGATGGCCGAGCGGTCTAAGGCGCTGCGTTCAGGTCGCAGTCTCCCCTGGAGGCGTGGGTTCGAATCCCACTTCTGACAGACTCTTTTCGTTGCGCACAGCGGTGTGCTGGAACACACCGCCAGAAGGGGGGAAATGTGTGAATTCTACAATAACAATGTGACGTAACTGATTGAGTAATTTATTTGAAGAGATAATCTATTTGTTTAACTTGTTAAAAAGACCCGCGCTCAGCCTGTGACAGTCCTCGCTAGTAACACGATATCAGCAGCTTAAAATAGAAAACTTTTCAACCTCAGTCTTTCCTGGTACAGCACATGCAGGCTCCCAGGAACAACTGAGAGCGCATTTGATTAGTTCTACTGCATGAAGTAACATCCAGTGTGGCTTGTTCTTACACTGAAACACAGACTTACAGAGAAGAAGCAAACAAATTCTAAAAATATGATTATCAGCTAGGCTAAATAAACAGGCTGAGTCAGCAAGGATATTAATAATTGTAATTATATTTGCATAATAAATGCATAAAACATTTTGAGTGAAGAATAATGGCCCTACTGTAGCCAGGATTTGTTTTAAACAGAAAAGTCTTTTTTCTAAATAATGAAGTTTTTTTCATATTTATACATTTTTTTGTTTGTATCAAAATTCTGTTTCCCAAATATGAAAACTTTAAAGAATTAAATGTTTTTGCTTTTAATTCAGCTGTCTGGGATCTATGTATCTATCTATCTATCTATCTATCTAAATACATTGTATATAATAAAATATTTGCAGCATAATGCTGTTTTATTTAGTTTTTCTTTTTATACATGTATGTTAAAATTTGTTTATTAATGTACAATAGCTGTTTTCATTTCTGTATTTTATTATGTTGCCATGTAGTATGTGCTTATAAACCAGCTCCTCACAGGAGGAGTCATTGTTCATGGATAAGTACATTTTATCTGTTTATGAGGACACAGTGCTGCATTATAAATTGTTTGTTAAAATTTTAGTCTTTGGAAATTTAGACTTACATTAACCCCAGAACACAGAGTTAGTTTCAGATCACACTAACCCTGGAACATGTTAGTGTCCTGGGGTTACAGTAGAATGGAGTCATATTAATTTTGCGAATGTGAACTCCCATAAGACTGCTATAAATGCCAGAAGTCAATAAAAAGGTAAATGTTTGATGTCATTGTGGGTCTTGTTTTCAACACAGCAATATTATATTAGATACTATTCAGCCTGTGCTTTTGTTTAAATAAAGAGCTGTGACAATAAAGGATCATTACACACTTATTAGCCCCCCCCCCAAAAAAAAAAGTGTCTAAAATTGTCCTGAACATTTTATTACCATTTTTGCTTTTGTGCAAACATGATGTGTGCCCGACCAATGAGAAATGAGCACCCATCCTATGAAAAAGGAACTGTATAACTACCATGGGTTTACTGAATCCCGAAGACATCCTTGTTTAGTCTTTGGGATTCAAAAATAAAACCTGCTGGTTTCTTATCTGTCTCTGTTTAACCAGGATTTAAAGATCCGAGTGTAATGAGGTTTTCTGACACTGTTGCACACTGTGAGAAACACCAGACAACGGCTAATGTTAAGTGACAATTTCACCTTTATTAACATGGTGAAAAATCATTAGTAAAGGTCAGGGTGACAGGCTGGAGGAGAGTTTGGTGCTCAGGTGGTGCCTGTAAAGAGAGCAACACACTGAGAGGGGAAAGACAAGGATGTCACTGCCATGAAACACAGCAGCTCGTTATCCTTCAGTTGTACAGTGCAGCTAAGTGGACACTGAAGCTGATTAGAAAGCAAAAACAATAAAATGAGGTCTTTTGATTAGTTTTCTGTTTTGACCTGGAATTATTGAAAATGATGCTGAAGATAATGAATGCAAGTGTCCTGTGGAAATTAAAGAGAAACTTATTTCTGATTTGAATTAAGATAACATAAAGCATCCAGGGGAAAATTTATTGTCTGTGGACACTAAATGGGTTTCACAAGATAGCACCTTGAAGTATTAATTGACTCTTTTGATTTCTTGCATTACATTTCAAATTAAAATTGCACCAGTAATGGCTGCTGTTTGGATAATGAAGATCTTGTTGGTATGCAGTATAATGACAAAGTTTTCAATGGCAACATGCTACTATTGTCTCCTTCTTTCCTTTCTTTCCTCAATACAACAAGAAAACTCTGAGAGCACATACCTGCGCCAAGGCTGAAAATTCCCACATTGCCTGAACTGAGTCCCTGGATTAGAAGATTTTCTTTACAATCAAACAACATCAAGATGATGCCTCCATTTTTTAATTTCAATTTGAAATGTATTTGTTATATAATGAACAATTTTCTATTCTGCCGTTTCTGGCAGTGGTAAAGAATTTGTCTACAAATTCTTAGATCTGGATTGACTCCAGACTGTAATCAATTCAAAGTTCAAGAAAAATTTCATGAAAATCCATCAATAACATTTGGACAAACAAACAAACAAACAAACAAACCACATAACCTCCTTGGAGTAGGTAACAATGCATAACTAAACAGATGTGCCCCTGTTCAGCCTGAGTTCTTACAAATTACTGAGAATTACAAGCTATTGGTTGATACATTATTTTTAAAAATAAATGTAAAAAACAAATATGTACCTTCTATACAGTATACAACTAGGATACATATATATTTATATGCCTAATACACATTTTTACACTGATTCAGTGGTTCTCAAACTGTGGGGCGGGCCCCACTGGTGGGGCACAGAGCTAATGCAGGTGGGGCGTGGACATGCAGGTGAAAAATATTAAGTGAAACTATGGTAAATTGATATGGTTTTTATATGAAGAATCAAGCAAATGTTTGATGATGCTATTGTACTCATAATATATACCTTTATTTAAGTAAAATTGGACATGGATCCTTTTCTAATTTTAGTGACGGAAAGCATTCTGGGGTGTGGGACATGCACTTTTGTGTGGTGTGGGGTGCAAACTCTTTCTGTCGTTTGAAGTGGGGCATGCTAAAAAGTTTGAGAGCCACTGCACTCATTGATGGCAAGAAGTTATATTCTATGGATTGTGGGTCTTTATCATGGCAAATATGTGTATTTTTTAAAAAGAGCCCTCAACTCACTCCACAGCTAATCTTATTCTTATAGGCACTGCTCAATCTAAACAGCATAATCAAACTGGCAGCACTTTAAGCATCTCGGTTTAAACCAGTGAAAAGTATGCAGTGTTTCAGACATAAGTTATTAACAATACCAAACCAACATGATTTGGCTGCTCTAATTTGTAGGATGCAAATTTCTGCGCTATATTCACACACAAATAGTCTGTAAGCATAAGCCAGGGATCTGGTACAACAATTCAAAAGGGGAAAACTTTTTGGCACTGTAGAAATGTAAATTCAATGAGACACAACTGAATTGAGCCACACTGTTGCACTGTAGCTCCAATATGAACATAGGCACTGTGGCTTTTGCTTTGATTCAACATACATTTTTTCTACAGTCCTAAATACTAGAATGCCAGTTGTGCAGTAATCTGCATCTAAAATGTACAATTTCCTTCTGTTTGAATTACACTGATAAAAGCTATGGTGACAATGCGTTAAAGAACCCTTTTAAAATATGTATTTCTGACTTTCAGGAGAAACTAATTTGGAACTATGAGTTATGGTTCTGGTCTTTTCACTGAGTTTTTTAACAAAAAGAAAAAATCCAGAATAACACGAGCCTCATCCTTTAAGATTATGATCTCTATCTGTGCTCTGTGCCCTGAATCATCAAATTCCACCCACCTGGAATTCCTAGAAATAAACTCTTAGAAGGCAGGTGACTGAATAAAACAAGAGCGAAGGGTCAGAAATTATAAGCTTTTAAATGATTCACAGTGGAGGAATGTGTGCCATCAGCATCATCACTGCCACTCACCTTGGTCATGTCCTGAATTATCCCCCAGAAATGTGGCTCCTATGGCAGATGTCTGATGCTTCAGAGGTCATGAACTCTGAACACAGATGCTGATAGAGGAGTGAAAGCAGCTTTGCCTTTGCTCAGCTGCTTGAGTGACATTGATCGTGCAGTAGAGAGACAGTGTCGTTCCTCAGAGACCGCATGCATGGACTGAGGCTACATTTTCCCCTTTACATTGTAAGAATGAGGGGAAAAGTTCACACAGCTTTCAGACGTCATCATTTGCATTAAAATATAATCTCTTTGTTTTCATAAACCCTATAGACTTAGTCATGTGATTATTAAGAAGCTTTTGTCCAGTGTAAGATGAAAGTTCCTCATTTTTGAATCCTGGCGGTGGGGGAGGTTTAAGCAGAAATTCCCTTCGCTTCTTTCATAATAAGGCCACTGCTGTTCAGGGAGAAAGCGGTTTTTGTTTGTGCTGGAATGTGTAGCGTTGTTTAGTTTATTAAAGAGCTAAAACTTGAAAGCCCTACAGAATGTGGATACAAGATGAGGATGCTGCAGCTGCAGGTAGGACTTAATAATATGGATACAAAGAGATGCTGAGGGAGTTTTACCAAAAGTTCTCAGTATCTAAAAAGTCAGATTATTTATTGTTGTGATTCAGTGTGTTTATATACCTTGTAAAATGCTTAGATTTTATGCACATGTTCAACTTTTGTGTTTCCTCCACTTTTTCCACTTGATTTTTTCAAAACAGGATTTGTGAAAAAGAGTTAGCTAGAATGAATCAATGGTAAATTTTAGTTAAATGTGCTGAAGAATCATACCACACATATAGCACACAATTACATGAATAGCCAGAGGATAAAATCCATAAACCATATGTAAAAGATGAGCTACAGTGACATTATCCTTTGTGGACTCCTATTTTCAAACAATGACTGCAGCATTTTTGGCTTTGTGACTAGGTGCAATGCTAATTATCAGAAAGCTTGGTTAGTAAGATCTATAGGGGTGCATCACACAGAAATAGATACATGCTAAGAAATTCTTATGTATAAAATAAAATAATACAAAAATTTTACTCACTAAATAAGATCACATTCATCTCAGGTGATCTGTACAAATAACTGCAGGGTACTTATTATTAATTATCATATAAATTCATTAGAAATGCTCCAAAAGGCTCCAACACCACAAAAGTTGGCTATGCAGTCCAGTTCAGTAACGTCAATTAGTAGAGGTGGTGGGTAGCACACAGCCAAAGGCATTGACCTGCATAACCTCTGAATTTAACTACAATTTAATCAGGTGAGTTGTATAACATTCAACCCTGTACAATTGTCAGGAGGAACATATAGAGAGTAGGACCATTTTTTGTATCAGTAAATTGTAACACAGTGGTTTATGGGTGCTGACTCACTTTTGGAGTTAACCTTAAGTGGTCTTGTGGAACTCCACTGAAAGTTTCTAAAACTTCAATTTTTAAAACAGGTTAAACAAATGACATATGAGGCATTAATTAGTAAGCTTTAAAGGTGCTGATACTGTAGGTGGCTTTTGTTATCTGTCTCCAACATGTTTACCATCTTCATACTTTGAGCTGAATGAGGAGACTAATAAGTTTAACTTGATACAAAGCCTAGCCCACTATAGCAAAATCACTACTAGCATCTCTAAAATTTCAAAATATTTGTTTAATATGCACAGAAACAACAGAAATAAAAACAAAGTCCAGAAGCCATGGACTAAATGCTATGTTTTCTCCACTGCCTGCACCATGCTTGACAGATGATGTAGTATGCTTCAGATCATGAACTTTTTCTGCCTGTCTCCACACTTTTCCTAATATTCTCGCACAAGTTCATCTTGGTTTAATCTTTCTTTTGATTGCAGACTTTGACAATGATACAGCTACCTCTTTGAGAATATTCTTGACTTGGTTAAATGCTGTAAAGTTGTTTCATAACCAAATAAAGAATTCAGAAATCAACTATTTTAGTTGTCTTCCAGGGTCTTCCAGGACCTCATATTGCACCTCATATTGAGAGTTTCAGTGAACAGCAACTAAATACAAGCTCAACACTTGGAGTCAACTCCAAATCTTTTATCTACTTAGTTTACCATGAAACAACAAGGGAAAAGGCCTCATCTGGCCATGAAACTGCTTGTGAGTAGTTGTCCCATTACTTTTGAGCCTCTGAAAATGTTTTAAAATGGCTGTAATTTCCAAACAGTTAACGTAATTCTTTTGTCAGCCACTTGAATTAAAGCTGAAAGTCAGTACTTTAGTCACATCTTGATCTAAATTCCTCTGTGGAGCCGTATAGAGACAATATTAGTCCGTATGGCTTCACAGAAAAAAGTGTCCTCATCCCAAAACAAAAAAAAGGACCTAACTGACGAAAGGTATCATTGTTCTCATCTAACTCTCAGCAAGAAAGAGAATTATTTATTTGAAAACTAAAAACCTCTTAGTCAGACAAAATGAAGCAGCATCTGGAAACTGCAGAGAGTCAGAGGCCACAGAAAGTGAAACAACTACATGTTCCTCATGTGATTTCATTTCCTCTTTTTCTCTTACCAAATAACTTCACAAGACTATCTGAAGCCCTCGCGGAGTTCCTCTTATAGTAATTCTGATCTTCCATTGTGTGCCATTGAGCATGGTGTGTCTGTTTTCAGGTGCCACATCCCATTTCGCAATATAAAAACTTGTTTTTCCTCACAGACTCTGATGGAGAGAGTGGTTTATCCTCTGAAGATGAGGCAGATATTCAGGTATTGCTGTGACTGACACATTTTATAGGAGGAATCACTGAACCATGCTCAAGAACTACAGCTAGCTTGATGGAAATAATGTCACAGAATTTTGACTGACTTGCTTTGGTTAAGAAAAGACCCTATTATTATAGAGAAAAAAAGGGGAGAAATAATAAAAACGAAATGACACAAAAATTAAACAAAATTGTCAAATCAAAATGGTCTAAAAAGACCATAAACGTGATTACATTAAAGCATAATTTTGTGCCTCAACTGTCTGATAATAGAATAAAATGTGAATAAAAATCAGCTGCATCAATTTGTTGTGACTTGATTGATCTCTTTCTTCTGTTTTGCTTATTGACATTTGATTGCTAGTGGGTGATCCTGGAGAAACAGAGGGATGAAGCCAATCAGAGACTGTCTGAGCTGGAAGAAGGTGAGAATTTACTTCAAACATTATTATTATTATTATTATTATTTACATGTTTGTTCCCATTCTGAACTATGGAAGATGAGAGGGAAAACAGAAATGTAGACATTTCACACAGAAAATGTGTGTTTTCTTTCTTTTTACATTTTCTGTCTCATGAAATTTTCTCTTCCACTTCATTTCATATTTATTTGACGTTATCATGACTGACAACTGTCCTCTTTTTATTATCAGTTTCCAATCAGCTTCTTAAAGAGATAGACGTACTGGAGATGCAGTTCCAGATAGAACGCTCCTGCAGGGAGAGTGCTGAGGCACTCGCGTTCAAAGTATGTCTACTAACCACTACAGGAGTCCCTTTCCTTTTCCTTTCCTTTCCTTCAGCATCTCAACCACGACCTTCTTTTTTTTGTCCAGGTGACCAAAGAGAACAAAGTCCTGAAGAGGAGGAGCCAAATGATGATGCCGCTCATCACTGAACTGCCTGAAAACTTGTTTGCTGAGAACCTTGACCCAGAGAGTGACCCCATGGTCAACGGTGATGTGGTTGACATTGGTGAGGGCAGCAGTGAGGCGATGCTACTGCTTGAGAGTCAAGCCAAGATCACAGGTTAGCAGATGCTATCCATGATATGAATTCCCTACATTAATATTGGAAATACAGCTAGAGGGCACAAACCTAGGTAAAAACAAAACAAAAACAAAATGGTTTTTTTCTTCACATGCACAAGTAAATTTAATTAATTAACATCTAGAAAATAAAGACGACTAATGAGACCAACACAGGAAAATAATTTCCTGTAATAGTTTTAGTTATTAAGGTGCTCCGAAATGAGTTCAGTTTAAATGACAGTTTTACCCTTTCCACAGTGTTAGCACTGAACTTCTTCCTCTGTGTATTATGTCAGAGCTACAGGCATCAGTGGATGGTCTGCTGGCTGAGAAGCTCAAACTAGAGCAGCAAGTGGAGGATCTGACCAGAGAGCAGGTCCAGCTCAGAGAGCAGGTAACGCCGACAAACAGCCCTGTGTTTGCATGTGTGTGAGTGTGGGCCTGTTTTATATTTGTGGAGTCTGAATACTTGAAGGGTCCTACCATCAACTGTATGTAACAATGGATGTAACTTCCAGATTTGAATGGCGAAGACAATGCAAAGTTCCTTAATTTGGCATTCTTTCTAATGGCCAGCAAGGGGCAGCTCCTCCAGTTGTAAAATGTAATCCTGTTCTGTTGAAATGTGTGGGCAAATGGCCACTAGCTCCCTTGATCCAGGCCCTCAGTAAATACTTTCCTGATTACTTTATGGTCCCAATCGCTGTTTTAAAGTCTTATTGAATAAAACATGACGTATATTCTGTAAAATATGGTTCCCAAAAGAGGGGTATACTCAAGGGTTGGCCCAATTTGTGACTGGCAATTTGCTACCTTATGAGCACACAGTGTCAATAAGCTGAAAAAGCCACAGTCAAAATGTTCATCTCAAGGCTTTAAAACATAACTTTGCAAACCAGTGAGTGATATCTGTCTTTCTTATATTTTCAGTGGGACTGATGGCTTTGTGGAAGTGTCCCCCACACAGGGGATAAGCAACTCCCCAATGTAAATCATGAAATTGTAAGATGAAGACATGAATTAGGTTCTCTCTCTTTCTCTCTGTTCGTGTTCGTGCGTGACTCTTCTCTTAGCTTGCTCTGGAGGTTGAGGAGAAAGAGACCATTCTGAGGAAAATTAACAAACAAAACAAGACAATGAATAAACTCAAACGAGGTAAGCCATCATTATGTGAGACTGTAGCTAATGGGAAAAAAAAGCATTTTATAAATTCCTAACTCTAAGTGATTTCCTTTTCTTGTTTCATTCATTTTTCTGTTCAACAGTCCACCTATTGAAAGCATTTAAAGGATCATTTGACCCAAATTACCCACGAAGGCAGTTTTATTTTTGTACACTGAAATGTGGTGCTATATGTGTTATATTGTGTATTTTTGCTTCATAATTGAAGTTCAGCTAATCTTCACCAGGGAACTCTATTAGGCAATCAGGAGTCTGTTTCCAAATCAAAATCATCATGACGCCGTCAACAATTTTTGTTTTTTATATTTTTTCTTTGTGTCAGTGTCCCAGCTAGTCACAGAGGAGTTCACAGAAATATCTCAGAAGCTGGAGCTGGAGCAGGGCCTCCGGCAACACGTTGAAGTCTTCGCAACGCAGGTGTGAGCGCATACATGTGTGTGTGTTTTCAGCACAGCACAGAACATTTTGTCATATATTCACACCTATAGATACTGAGGGTGACAGGTCGTGCCACAGGAGGGGACAGGGAGTGTTAGCGCTGACCTTCGGGCGGCTGCGGCCAACAGACGGACACTCAAACGAAAGGGGAGGGACGGGAACGCACAAATACGCACACTTATGCTGTCACAGAGCAGCTGATGTGGCGGGACAGCAGAGAGGGTGTCCATTCGTCGTTTTCACACTGATGACCGATGTCCCGATGAGGCGTGGCCTTCGCACACAGAAGACAAAAGCACACACGCACTTGTACACATTAACGAAAACATCAATTCACTTAAAATCCACATACCCAAACAGAGCACACACACACATACACAACACAGTTTTTGCTATCCCAGCTGCTCCTATAATGAAGGGCTTTTCTTTGAAAAAAATGTGTCTCTGTTTCCTTCTCTTCCCATTTAGCCACTCCCTTCCCCATAATTAGTGGTCATCACTGCTGCCGAAGGAGAATAGTGGTCTTTAAGCACAACCTGTCTTTGCCTGACACCTTTATGTTTTGGTGAGCATATAGCAATTGTCGCCTTTGTGCGCAGCGTCCTCCTTTACTGGACAGGCGCACAATGGGCTGCCTCACAGGGGTCCTTACCTGTGAAAAGGACCCCCCGACTCTCCACACAATTCAGCCCCTTTACTCTCAATTCATGGTAAAAGACCCCCCTGTGCTGAATGCCTCTTGTGTGCACTACTATTTGTCTGTTTTCATGTGTTTTGAAAACAACAACCATTCACACCTCGTCTCTGTGATGCATGGTGGTATAATGATGCAGGGCCTCAAACAGGAAACGATTTGGAGCTTTTTCTGTGTGTGTTTCTTTGTTCCTTTGTGTTGCAGTGTGTGGTTGGGCCTGTGTGTTTCTATGTATGAAATAATTGTGCTAATTGCTGTGTGAAAATTGCTCTCTGCTGAAGGGAGACCAGAGATTAGAGCGGTGTAATTTGCAGTGTGGAGCGTCATGTTGCATGTGTCGACACAGATCTCGACCAAACCTGCTGCTTCAGTTTGTCCTGATAGTAAAAACACAGAAATGAAAACCTCATTTTCTCACACTTCCTGTTCTCTGATCAGGGACCTGCTCTCAAAAAATATCCATGAAATTTATCAGAGAGACACCCATTATGAGCAGAGTGCACTGAGGTAACATCCCTTCTATTGTTTTGGGGAATTAAAAGGCATTAGAGACAATTACATACAAATTACACCTTTCAGGTTTTCTTACAAGTGATTTTGTTTTGGATTTGTCTGTTTCTCTCATTTAAATAAAAAGAGAATTAAAAAATAAACTATCAGTGCCACTTTTTCAGGACAAGCAAGGCAAACAAACAGATGTGAGTGAAAACCTATCAAAGTAAAAGCTATCACTCTCTTTGCATCTCAAACAAAGTTCTGTCCCATAAAGCATCTTTCACTGCCTGTTTGCTTCTACCCTGTAAATTACCTCTGCCTTGTGGCCACAGTTGACTTTTGCCTCTAAAATCTAGCTTGACTCCAAGTCATTGGATCCTATAGTTTCTGTCATTTTCATGGGTGTTTCCATGTCCCATTAAATCAGGATTAATTACAGATGCATTGCTTTAGCATTAGCAAATAGCTCCCAGTTACTAATTCTGGTTATATATAACAGGCTGATAATTCACCGTAATGATGAATTTCTCCTATATTTGGATGCCACACACAGGCAAATGCCTTGCCCTATCAGAATATTTGTACACTGCTCAAAAAAAAAAATTAAAGGAACGCTTTGAAAACACATCAGATCTCGATGGGAAAAAAATCATGCTTGATATCTATACTGATATGGACTGGGTAATGTGCTAGGAATGAAAGCATGCCACATCATTTGATGGAAATTAAAATTTATAAACACACAGAGCACTGAATTAAAAAACTTGACAAGTAAAAAAATGATCCAGCAGACACTTCC
Source organism: Etroplus canarensis (assembly GCA_015106775.1). Lineage (NCBI taxonomy): Eukaryota > Metazoa > Chordata > Actinopteri > Cichliformes > Cichlidae > Etroplus > Etroplus canarensis. The sequence continues at coordinate 2,530 of VUQH01086446.1, read as the reverse complement.
ATTTTGCCAAAATTTCACTGCAGCAACTGAAAATGTTACTCAGTAGTTGGTATGGGCCCCACTTTCTTGTATGAATTGCTGACAACGTCAGGGCATGCTCCTAATGAGACAACAGATGGTGTCCCAGGGGATCTTTTCCCAGATCTGGACCAAGGCATCGCTGAGGTCCTGGACAGTCTGAGGTGCAACCTCGCAGTGTTGGATGGACCAAAACACAATGTCCCAGAGGTCTTATTTTGGATTTAGGTCAGGCAAGTGTGGGGGCTAATCAGTGGTATCAATTCCTTTCCAATTCCAGAGGACGTCACATCCTCAAGTCATCCTCAGGTCTGTTTCTGATGGTCAGAAACATTTACACCAGTGGCCTGCTGGAGGTCATTTTGTAGTGCTTTGGCTGTGCTCGTCCTATTCCTACTTGCACAAAAGGAGCAGATACCGGTCTTGCTGATGGGTTAAGGACCTTCGAGGGCCCTGTCCAGCTCTCCTAGAATAACAGCCTGTCTCCAGGAATTTTCTCCATGCTCTTGAGGCTGTGCTAGGGGTCACAACAAACCTTCTGGTAATGGTATATATTGATGTGCCATCATGGAGGAGTTGGACTACCTATGCAACCTCTGTAGGGTCTAGGTATCACGTCATGCTATCAATAGTAACACTGACCCTAGCCAAATTCAAAACTAATAAAAAAATAATCAGAAAAGATGAGGAAGAAAAAAATGCCAGTGGCTTCCACCTGTAAAACCATTCCTGTTTTGGGGGTTGACTCATTGTTGCCCCTGGAGTGCACCTGTTGTTGATTTTATTAACACCAAAGCAGCTAAAAATGATAAACAACCTCCTCTGCTACTTAACTGACCAAGTCAATATCCAAGAAGTTTAGCTCACTTGATATATTATTATGTTATATTCTGATTAAAAAGTATTCCTTTAGTATTTTTGAGCAGTGTATAACATGATTTCATTGGCTAACAGTCTAACTAGAATATTTGGATAAACATGATTTGATTGGCTGGGGCTTCAAAAGTTGAATTTCTCTGAACTTTCAGAACAGCAAACAAAGGGAAGCAATGGACACACAATTCAGATCTGCTATGCATGACATCACTCCATTCAAAGTGAATGAGAAGTGAGAGTGCTGAAGACTGAAACACCTTCACAGGGATCTTCTCTGTTTGCCTTTCTGTAAACCATGTGCCACTGCTTAGGATCCTAAAACTTTGAGTTAAAAAAATTGGCAAATTTAATATTCTTCATTTGGGGGAGTGAATTAAAAACAAAGATATGTGGTTATATGTAGTATGATATGTAGTGTGGGAGGTAACAATTTAAAAAAATAGCTTTTTAGGGTAACAGCTGTCTTCTTTAACTTAACAAGTAATCCAGTGCTTTAGGTTTGTTCCCTGTTTTTATTTACTTGTTGATTTACTTGTTCTTACTTGTTGAAGAACTAATTCAACTTCTGTACTCAAGTAAAAGGGAAGAAGTACTGTACAGGCTCTGAATATACTCAAAATATAAAAGTAAAAGCAACTCTTTGAAGGTCATTGGTACTAGGTATTTTTGTGTGACTCTAGCTGAACCTCATGTCATATTAATATAATATTAAAATAAAATTAATACAAAGGAAAGGGCTTTATTTTAGGAGCTTTATTTCATATTCTGTTAGTTAATCTAATGAATGTACTTGTCATGGTGGCGTGCAATGGTGTGGTGTGGACCCAATATGTAGTACCGCTGGAGACAGGAGGATAAACTCAAAAAGGCTTTATTCGCCAGTACACAAAGCCACAGAGTCCAAAAGGGTTTCCTGGAGGTGTGGAAACCTCCAGGCAGCGATCCAAATAACAACCCAGGTGGAAGCCAGGGAGAGAACACAGGGGAAGACAAAGACACATCCTCGGGAAACAACCAGCATGCCACGACAAGGACGAGACGGGGAGACAGAACTTAAATAGACAGAGAACGACCAATGAGAGGGCAACAGGTGGAAAGGAGACACAGCTGACACAAATCAGGAAGGGAAGTGCAGCAGGAACCAGACAGATACCAAAATAAGACACAGACCTGACGCAGACAGAGATGGAGACCCCTAGGGAAGGAAACGGCAGGGAACCAGGGAAAGGAAAATGAGTGATGAGCTCCAAAAGAGGAGGCGAAGAGGGGAACCATGACAGTACTTAGGACAAACGACCTTTATGCTGAACACAAGTAGAGAAAAACAAAGAAAAACTAGCTGTATTGGCTGTTACCTACATTGTAGATGGATTACTTTACCTCCACACTCAAAAAGAAAATGAGTATTTTTAAAAGTGTCATGGTCTGTGTGTTTTGTTGTTGTTTTTTGAGTTCTCAGGCCTTTTGTATTCTCAGTCTTCTTATACTTTAGTTTGCCATTATCCCCTTGTCTGTGTCTCTGTCTTCTGTCAAGTTTATGCTTATGTCTTGTTTTCCATTCCTGTTTTATTCTGAAGCCTGCTTAGTCTTGTGCATTTGTGTTCTGTTTACTTCCTGCCCCTGATTGTTGCCACCT
>VUQH01086428.1:0-16943 GCA_015106775.1 Etroplus canarensis | reverse complement strand
CATTTGGAAGCCAAGCACTGCATCTGTAAAGCGCATACTGCAACTGAAAGAAGAAAATCAAACATATGATACATAAACATACAATCATATAAACATACACATATGAATGTGTGAGTATATGTGTACTTAGCAGTGAGGGTGGCACGCCGCTCCCGTACTACCCAGAAGCAAATCAGACAAAGGCAGGCCCGGGGGACCCAGGTCATCCGCAGCTCCCGCGGGGGGGCAGGAACCCAGGCCACTCATCCCTATGGCAGCCACGTACCCCCCCCAGCAGGGGGGGAGAGGAAGGACCCAGCCAGAGCCCCTCCGCGGCCAACGGACGGGAGCCTCAGAGGAACCGAGGCGCCAAGCAGCCGACCCCGCCAGAGACCACCCCCACCCCCCCGGAGCAGGCCCGAGACGACCCCTCCCCTGCAGAGCGAGGGCCCAGCCGCCGAGGACCGCCAAGAAGCATGGCCAGCGTCCACGCCCAGCTTTCTGGCCATGGACTCCAGAGACCCTAAGAATCCACCCCCCGGGGAGACAGCAGCAAAGAGCAATTAGGGGCACCCCCTATTGACCATGGTCTTAGATAGAGGGGTCAGCAAGCCCCAGATCCAGTCACACTCACATGCATAAACAAACACACACAACCACCCACACACACACACACACACACACACAGACCACAAGGGAAGATAGATAAATAAATAAATAAATAAATAAATAAATAAAAAACAACACGTACACACACACACACACACATATACATACATACATACATACACACATACATGGACACACGTTGGTCCATCTCCGATGTGCGGGAGATAGGATGCATTCCAAGGTCCGCTATGACCCGGGGATGCAGCCATTATAACATGATTACAGCAGCCAGCTATGGATCAAACATGTTGGAAATGCAGATGTATATCAAATTTGCTACCTGCTGGTAAAGCCTCTTGATGCTGTGGTTTGAAAAGTATAGGCAGGAATTCACTTATCAATCTAAACATCAATCATATGACTGATGTTTAGGTGTGTGACTAAATTGCATGCTGTAATTATGCTGTGGTCATTATTGTGGTTATAAAATAACACATTTGAGATCAGGTACATGACTGCATGTGTGTGCACACACATAGACTTACACAATTATCACACAAAGCCAGTATTCCTAAAAATAACCCATGTTTTCATCTAACCAACTAGAGCAAGCCTAATGTACTAAACAACCACAAAGATTTAAAGAATCAGAGCAACCTGAGTTACATGTTGCCGTGTCCCACTGTGAAGTACTGGAGACACAAAGGCCAAATCAGTGGCACAGCAGCCAATCTAATTGATAAGGCATACCATGTCAGGGAGTCACTGAACTACACCCTACATGCACAGACACAGACACACAGGGCAATGCCAAATTCAGCCAGGGGGACTTGGCACAGAGCTCTAAGCTAACACTGATAGTAAGTGAAGACTTGTTCCATCTGACCTTCTGATTTGGCTCACAGCCCCCTGTAGGAATACAGACTTTCTATTATAAGACCCAGAATGCTATGTATCAGATAAACCATTGAACCAGAAGAAGACAGCAGTTATGCAACATAGGCTTCTCTTTTGAAGAAAATCAAACTGCTTTTCAAGTTGTGCAGCTACTTTTAGGTTCACTTGGTTAATCTGTTGGTTATAGAGAATTCTCACATAAGATTAGCTCAGGGAATAAAGGTTTGCAAGACAGAAAGAGGGAGAGAGTTGTTGTAGTTTGCTAGTACATATACATTAAAACAAATGGTTTGTGCATTCGCCTTACAAGCAAAAGGTTTCTGCGTCAGGAAGAACATCTGGTGTAAAACCTCTGCCAAATTACCAAAGTGGATTAATCTGCTGTGGCAACCCCTTGGTGGAGAATACAAGGGAGGAGCCAAAGGTACATTTTTTTATACATTAAAACATGTGGGTTGTCACCTCTACACAAGAGAGAAGTTGCTATGATCAGGAAGTAGCACAGAAGCATGAGTGTCACCTTGTGTTCAATCAGCTGAAGTTTATTATCTTATTTAGAATATGATAATGAACAGCACCTATCTTAGAAGCCTAGTATGAATTCCTGACTAAAAAATTCTTTGGACAAGTTGACAGATTATGTCATGCTACTGCTTGCTACTAGAAATCTTTTTTGTCTGGGTCTACAGACAATCAAAAGGAACACATATTTAAAAACTGCTGAAAATTAAGACAGAGATCAGTTGCATCAATATTTAAATAAAACAAATATATTGTATAGAAACAACTATTTAAGGCCTAACATGAAGGAGCACAAACAGGCAAAAGATATGAAAATAATCCTGAGAGAACCAATAAGAAAACCTTTATAATTCATCCATTTTCAGATTATTGTGCACCCACATGTCATCAGTATATGTTTGTCCTGTTGTATTTTCTATTTCAATCTGGCTTTTTAAGCTCTGGCTTTCCCGGAAAATTAAGATCTTGATTGCCTGGGATCTGGCAGTCCAGTAATGTGTCAGGGTTGTTGCTCTCGACAGCGTTACTCCTCCGGTCAGAAATATGACTCTCCAGTTTATAGCTATCAAGACCTCTGCTCTCTACGGCTTGTTGGCTGTGACTATGGCTAGCTGAAATACTGTCTTGCCTCTGGCCATCGATGGGACTTGAGCCATCTGTACCAGGATAATTCTTGCCTTCTCCCTGCTGAGCGGTGCTGCTGTCTGTTGGTGTACAGCCTCTTGCCCCTTCTTTTGACTTGCTGTCATGCTGATGGCACCTTCTGATTTGTCCTAATGTAATTTGGAGCTCATTGAGTCGCTGTAATACATAGTGTCTCTTCAGTTCCAGCAGGATTGTTCCATTACGACTGAGGCTTGGCATGCTTGTTGATATTGCCCTCTGCAAAAGAACAGATCATAGAACATGTATTGTAAATGATGTGCGTTAAAAAATATAAAGGAGTTCATGCACACAGTCTAAAGCAATAATACAAATGTAGGCACACATCAGGTTCAAGAATATTGATTTAAACATTTTTCTATTAAGTTAAGGATGAATATAAAATTAATATTAGCACAATATCATATTTGAATGAGTTATCACCATTCAAGAAAATGTATCACTGCAATATGTCATTTACATGTATGAAATATAAAGATACCAGATAGTGAAAAAGTCCAATTGAATATTTCACCATGCTGATATTTTCAGGAAACAGAACACAAGAAGATAATTTCAAAGTCCTTCACAGCACAATTAAAATAATGGACAGATTCATTCTTTGGGTTATGTAATTATGTGTAATGTGCAATATTCCAGCTAATTACAGCAGAATGGTTTCCAGCACTGCTCTCTCTATCCTTTAGCCATGTGTTCATTTGAGTTCTCTTCTGTAGTTGCATGCTCAGCAGCAAGAATGACTCATTCATGCGATCAATTTCTTCCTCTACACATGACATCTGGAACAGAGATAATGGTTAAGTAAAGTGTGGTGTTTGGAGGAAAGTCACTGTTCCCTTAAATGAAGACTGTATAATTTGTTACATTTTTACCTGCACTGGTGTCCCTTTAAATGGTAAACCTGCAAACATTAATTACAATTTTAAGCTTTTTAGAATAAAAAACTTTACTAAAACTGTACTAATGAAAAATACAACAAAGGAAACACCGAACAATATATGATTATGCAAAGCACAAAAACTATGCACCTACTGCAGTCAAAATAGCTTCAGCGCTCATTAATACAGTCATTAAGATCATTAACACTTTACAGCAGGAACCAAAGCTTTTTAGGTGTTTAAGGGTTAAAAAAATTCTCTACAGAGCTTTGTACTATATAACACTTTAATGATGTGAGTTGCAAAGGAATGAAGAATAAACTTCAGTATGAATTCAGAAATGAGTTTTCTCATTAGCTTATATGACTATAAAATAAGGATGGAACTTCATATATTTCACGAGATAGCTTACCAATACCACCAAGGCTCCACACTAAAAAATTGGACCTTTAAGCATCAAATCTACCCATACAAGAAAACAGTGTACAAGACTGTTTCAACCGATTTTCACTTGATCATAGGTTTTTATCGTTTATAGTAGATAATACTTTTTCTATACTGCCCAAAAAAGCCCTAACCATGAATTTAGCAACTTCCAGCCAATAAATTATTATATCAGCAGCTTTTTTTCTGTGTTGATGCAACTTTGTTCCCACTTTGTACTGTATTAACTTCGGAGAGACAGATGCAAAGTGTTAAATTCAACATGTCTGATCTGCTTTTTTATAGTAATATTTTTTTTTATATTATAGTATTGTACAGTCATAGTAAAAAGAAAGGACACCCTCTATCAATTCCAAGGTTTTACACATTAGGACATAATAAAAACTCAACTGGACCTTTATAGGTCTTAAAATTAGGTAAATAGGACCACAGATGAATAACACCACATGACATATTACACTGTGTCATGTTTTATCTAACAAAAACTAAGCTAAATTCCATAAACAATGTGTAAAAAAATACATGCATTCAATATTCAATAGATTGTAGAACCACCTTTAACACTAATAACTTTAAGTAATGGTTTTCTGCATGACTCATTTTAGAGGAAATTTCACACACTCTTCCTGATAACATTACTTCAGTTCATTCCAGTTTTGGGGCATTCATTTCTTCACAATTCTCTTAAGGTCCTGCCCCAGCATTTAAGTTGGGTAAAGGTGTGGATTTTGACTGGCCCATTGCAACAAGTCGATTCTTTTCTTTTTCGGCCATTCTGTTGGGGATTTGCTGGTGTGCTTGGGAACATTGTCCTGTTGCATGAGCCAGTTTCAGAGGAGCTTTAGCTATCAGATAGAGGGCTTCACATTTGACTCTAGAATACTTTGATCTTTAGTCACTGAGCTGACTTCATGGTCGACTCAATGGCTGCAAGATATCCTGTTCCTGTGACTGCAAAACAAGCCCAAATCATCACCCCTCGGCTGCAGTGATTGACAGTTTGCAAAAAAAATGGCTAAAACCCCAATGTCATCCCCTGGGTAAAAACTGTTGTGGTGCCAAGGCTAAACCTGAACTGCACCAGCGGATGTTGATGTTGTTTCCACACAGAATACAAGTCAGGTCAGACCAGCTCTTACAAAGTGAGAAATGTAGATCGGATTATGGCATTGAAGGGATTAAAATGCATTTGTTTGTTTTTTTTATAAAAAAATAACAAAAACTAATCTGGTTACTGCATGCTTATGAATGAAATGACCCACCAAATCTTCTCCACATACATAGACTAATAATACTGGAGCTCGTTTTAAAAAAATAAATAAAACGCTCATACAATTTATGATTATGAATATCTAAATTCTTTCACATTTGTTACGTGGTGAACTTAATACACTGGATGAAGAATCGCCAAAGCGATGTTCCCGATGTCAGCATATGATGCAAGGGATCCCGCTATTGAGACATGAAGTCAGTTAGCTCAGTAGGATAAGGTATGCACTCAGAAGGGGAAGCTCTGAAGTTTGAGTCACCCCTGAGATACATTTTCTTTTTTTTACTTCTCATTCTTTCTATTGAGAATGGTTTTTTAATTTCATTTTACTCTAATCAATGAAGAGATAGCAGAAAACGATTGAGGAACAAAAACTTCTTCTTGCTAGAAAGTCTAACGACGACATCCACCTAGAACCAGCGTCATGGACATCGACTCGAGGTACTTTCGACTTTCATGCGGAACTATTTTTCAACCTTCAACAAAAAACTGCCAGCTGACAGTTTCCAACGTATGAGAGTTTAACGCTCAGATGCAACTTGCTGCCATGTTCTTTTAAGAGAGAAGGGGATTTCTCCTGGCAACCCTTCCAAACAAGCCATATTTGTTCAGTCCTTTTGGACTGTCATGACCTAATGTTTAACATGCAAAGTGAGGCCTGTAGTGTCTGATATATAGTTCTTGGGTTTTTTGCTATTTCTCTGAGCATTGCATGGTCTGACCTTGGGGTGAATTTGCTGGGACTTCTACTCCTGGGAAGATTGCCATCTTACTTGAATGTTTTACATTTGTGAACAATCTGTCTCACCGTATAATGATGAGTTTCACATTGCTCAGAAATGGCCATATAGCCCTTCTCAAAATCTAAGATTCCCGCTCATGTCTTTCCTCATATGCATCATGTTAACACATTCCTAAATGCTCCAGACCAGCAAACTGCCAAAACTTCTGCTTTTATTGAGGCAGTTACAATTGCTGATGAACAATTAATCAAGTGCATTTGATTAGAAGCACCTGGCTGCCACTTACTTAATTCTCATGGAAGCACTAAAGGTGTACTTAGTTTTTCACACATAGTTTCTGCATTTTGTGTTGTTGTTCAACTGAGGTTGCATTAACCTAAGTGTACCTGCTAAGGATCAGTTGATTTTTTTGATTGTTTCCTGATATATAAAACCTTAAAATTAAAAGAGGGTGTACTTTCTTTATTCCTCATGACAGTAACAATCCGCTGAGTATTTTAGGCAAGAAAAATCATTCAGTCTGCACATATAACTTAACTGTATTGTGTTAGAAAACCAACAATTGCCATACCTTTCTCTGTGTCTGCAGCTGAGCTCTGTTTGAGTTCAGAGATGAGCTGTTCCAACTTGAAATACTTATATTTCTTCAGTCTGAATGGCCACAAGGGGAGAAATGTTATTTACTATAATTGAAATATTTAGCTTAAATGGGATTCTACATATTGTTCTCTGTGTATTATTAAACATGTATACATTCTACATGCTGTAAGCTTTATCTTTCTCACCAACCTGCTAGCTAACAGGTGCTCAGTGAAGCGGGCTTCGGTGGGAACTCTAACGCTGAGAAATTCCTCAACTAATGTGTTATTGTGCTCCTCTAAAACATCGAAATTGGACTGTTAAAAGAAAGCATAAAAAGTTATCTGCCCCCATTTGTACGGTATGAAAATGATGAGTGAGGTTTAAAGAGCACTTACACACCTCTGCTATGGTCCATTTGAAAGAAAAGTCAAACAGCTGAAGGCTTAGGACTGAAATGGCCTCATGAAGAGCTTTCATAAAGCTCTGGGGTTTGGATCCTGGATTAAAAATATATATTTATATATCATATTGTTTTCAAAGAAGATTACATACTTGTGTGCTTTCAAAGATAATGGCCAGGGCTATTACTCTGTACTATATATGACAATTGCCAAACAAGAACACAAGGCTGACTTTCAGAGCTGTCTTCTATTAGTGTCTTTCTGATTACCAGATGCTATGTGGGCCATGGACTGCAGGATGACAGAGATGAACTGTCCGGCATGCTGAAGCTTTGCCTCTGACAGATAAAGGATTTGATTGGTCACATCAAAATAAAAGTCCCCCGAGCAATGTGCCAGTAGACTCTCATTAGAGAAAGATGAAGTAAATGGGATTGATTTGGCCAGTAGCAGAAGTACACTGGGGAAAATGGAGCAGTTTGAAAGCAACTCCATCACTTGACAACCAAAAAGGAAAATGGCAGAGTGTTGTGGTGAGAGATTTTCCAGTGCAGTCGGGATAAGCTGCCCATCATAGTTTTCCTTCGTAGAATGTTCTGCAGCTGCTAAAAAGAGGAAAAATGTATTTAAGTTACAATCAGTGAGTTCAGTTTCTCTTTTCAAAATTTGGAATTGAGACTTCTTGTCTTATGTTTCTGTACCATTGGTAAAATGTTGTTTTGACTCATTTATGGTGAGGTTTTGTAAAGACTGCTGAATCTCCTGCAAAGTCTTGAATAAAGGTGATACGGTGACAAGCTTGGAAAGGTCATGATCACTTAAAGAAGGGGCTGCACTCTGTGCATGGTCTAGGACACAGAAAAGTTACATTAGCAGGACTATAATATCCTAAACTTCTTGTAAAATAAACATTTGTTCCTTACCTGGCTCATGTGGAAGATCTCCTGCTTTGGCCATATTCACTGATGAAAACTGTGGACATTTGAATGAAGAATTTATTCTCTACTTATATTGAAGTATGATACAAACTGAACTAATGTCACTGCAGTACCTGTGTATAACACACATTAGTGACACTGGGTTGCATGTATCCAGCCTGGGGTTCACACTCCCTGGTATCATGATGACAGTATAGGGGACCAGACAAATCCTGGTTTAACCAAGCATCTCCTATGAGCCTGCATAGGAGAGCTTCCACTGACCTGACAACAGCTCCCAGCAATGATACGCAGGCCTCAGCTTGAGTGATGGGGATGTTCAGTTACATGCAAAAAACAGACGTAAATTACAAGTCATTTTGAATTATAGCTTGCTTAGACTCATAGTTGTAGTATTTTTGTTTTTTCTTTTGACAATAAAGACTATTTTTTTCCAAAAAAAAAGTAATTATAGTACAAGAGTAAAAATTTGCTGCAGTAAAGAAATTTTGGGGTCTACTTTATAAGTGAAACTTTAGAAGTTTTCAAGGAAGGGAATTACAGTATGTGGTTGAATACTTCTTTGAAAAAAAACAAGTGGTATAACCTAATTTACTCATATGATTTACTTACATACTTAAATCCAGTGTTTTATGTAATTGATTATGTTTCATGTGTAATAAGCTGTTGTGTTTTTATAGTTGCGGGGGTTGGGGTTGTCTGTGGATACTGATGCCCTTGCTGGAGGATGGCCAGACAGCACAGACTTATAGTTAGGGGTATTTTTATTCAGTAGTGCTTCTGGGAATTTTTTTGGTGTTTTTGTAAATTAAGGAGGCTATTACACTTGACAACTATGAGACTTATTTCCACAACAACAACAAAAGAAGAAACAATCCCTCTGGCTCTTTCTGATGGTTCACCTACCACACATAACCTGACGTAAAACCAGACATTGTCATCCTTACGCTTTAGTTCTTTATGCTAAACTAAAGTAACTGACTGTAGCTTTACAATTATTATTTTCTAAAATTAATAACTATAATAACTATTTATTTTAATGATATATGTTTTTTGATTAGACACAATTGTGATTTGTCTTCAGTAGAATGCATTACTCATCATCTTCATTTATTCTTACCTTGTCTATCTGTCTCCTCCACACCACTGTTAGATGGTTTATCCCTCATTGCATTATGAACTAGTAGCTCTTTAAGGAGACTCAGTTTTTTATGATCCATATTTTCCAAGCAATTCTGATAAAAGATAAACAATTTTACTTTGTTTTCTTGTAGCACTTCAGAGGCTAAAAAGGCTGCATTATTCAATCAAATTCTTTGCTGAAAGAATCACTGGTACCTACTTTCTGAAAAGGTGGCATTTGTAAAAGTGTTTATAACATCAGGTTTTTAGACATATCACAGTTTATATATAATCCGTAACACGTCTGTTAAAATAATGTTATAAATTCTTTTTTATCAGTGACAGCTATGAACAACTAAGGAGAAAAGCTTCTGGGGTGCCACCTCAAAAAATATTCTTCTTGAGCATGATTTATTAATCATTAATAAAAACAATAATCTGCACTTATAAATACTTTATAAATGCATTTTGTAATGTTTGACAGTTTTACTGGAATAATTAATGCATTATTAATCACTTTCTTAAAACTTACCTTGAGTGATTCAGTGTGTTGACAGATACTGCTATAAAACTCCTGTATATCTTTGCGGTGTCGGGCCAGCTGTGAGGCTATATGGAGGTTCTGATCTTCCAGTTTATCATAAAGAGTCTTCACATTGAACTCCTCCAAATCACAGCACCCTGACACTCTTCCTAAATGGGGCCAGTAAATATCAACAATAGGTAAGATAGAAATGGGGTGAAAAAATAACAAAGGGGTCTCGTCAGAACATCTTGAAGGTTTGAGGAGATAATCTTGTGAAGCATGACTGCACCTTGAAATTATAAGCACAATTTGGCTCCATAATCATTCAGTGTAGACTGTCTACTTTTCTTTAGTGGTAACAGCACAAGTCATTAGAGTGTGATGTTAGCTATTATTTTTTTTATCGTCAATCAAATGTGGAGTAGGCTGTTAACTGCTGGCTGGTCATGCGTGATGGTTTCATAATGGCTAGGCCAATGGACATTTAAATGCCCTATCAAGCTGCATGAATAATGCAATAAGCATTAATTGAGAAACATTACCCTCAACTCAGCTATCAGAGTTTAGAAAGAAACAATGGTAGATGTACTGAAAAGCACTCAGGGAAAAAAGAGCTAAAAAAGTTTGTTTTCAGTGAAACTTTTCTGGAAAACTTGGTTATTAGCCATGTCATCAAGGAGGTGTGTAAAATGTATATACTGAATTTGACCAAAATATGGTTGAAGAAAAGCACAAAAGTGGACTTCAACTGCACTATAGCCTTGCCTTATCTATAATATTTTTACATATTATGCACTATTTTTCTTTTGTAAGTTGATACTATATTTAGTTGTTTGCAGATTCATCTAATTGTGGTAAATGGAATGTATAACAGGCTACACCTGACAAAAGTCCTTTTTAGGATCCAACAGGCCAAAAAAATCACCACCACACTGGCAGTTACTACAGTTACTTAAAAAAAATGTGAGCCTGATGTAAAAAGAAAAACATGACAGCACAGTCTGTTAAACAGAGAGCCTACCTCCCTTTAAAATAGCAGGCTCCTCAGCTTCCGCTCCTTCTCCTACACCTCTACTACCTAGGAAGTCACCTTGGCTTGGGACAATTAAGCTGAAACACAAAGCCACCACACTGAGTTTTTACACTTATTTAAAGTTTGATGCAATTTTGTGTCGTTTATCACAAGATATTCCCTTCTCTAACTCCCTGTTTAAATGGGATATGGGATTTGCTACCAGGAAAACCACCATCGGTCTCTTGACACATAAAACACAACATCAGCTCTCCTGTCACAGCAACATACCTTTCTCTTCGGCACACACATTCCAGCGGACAGAAAGGCTCCCCCAGGCTGCGCCACTTTGGCTTTGCCCTCCACTGGGAGACAAGCTTTGCTTTGCTAGGTCGTAGAACTAGTACTGTAGTAGTCAGAATTATGACCACAACCAACAGCAGACTAAGAATACCTGCAAACAGACAGCACTGTGTCATTTTAATATACAGAAAGAAATTCATCACAGTAACACCCCTGCAAAACTAAATAGAGTAAACAGATTATTCAGCAATACAAATCCTCACCAGTGATCACTCCCCAGTCAGGCAAAAGGTTTAGTCTGTGTTTTTTGATAATCCCATACTTGACCAACTGTGCTGGCGTCATGGGTTGAAATGTAGCGGCCCTGGGGTCACACTCTGTCCCCTCCTCACTGACAACCACTACCATACTCCACTGAGGGACAACACTGTCGGCAAACACATACTTCCCTGTTTCTGAAAAAACATGGGCAAACCTGACAATGGAAGAAAAAAGATGACGAATTGGTTATGATTACAAAACAGAATATAAGATGATGAATACTGTGTGGACTCGATACCTTGAGGAATTGACGTTTGTCTGCTTCATGAGTATCTGCAGATGTCTGAAGGCGCCAAAGTCCCAGCTGGGGTTGCTGTTAAACAGGTGGTCTTTTTGATATACAGGAAAGTGGCTGAGATGGCGGTCTTAAGGGATTTAAATGTTAAAGTAAGATGACAGAATTAACAAAAACATACCCTATGACAGAACCACAGTAAAAATAAAGAAAATAAGTGGTACCCGTGTGGTTGATGGTGAGATGAAAAATGAGCATGTCACCAGAGGAAAGACAGGCAATGGGGTTGGGGATTCGAGGTAAGACCAGGTAAGTCAGATCACTATCACTGTCTTCTTCTGTGGCTCTCCTATTTCTGGGTCTTGGTTTTGGGATTTCTATTGATTCTGAAAAGAGATAAAGCTCTCACAGTTTGCATGCTTTGGGTTTTTTTGATTAATTAAAATAAAGAAATTTCCTTTTAAGTGATAATGGATACAGACAACAAATGATTACATGTTAGAAAAATGAAAGGGCATTAATCAATATGACAAGTCTAGTCACCTGACAGAAACTGATTGATGATGTCTTTTTGTGTGGGAATCCAACCAAACACTCCTTCAGAGTCAAACTGGACCAAATGTATTTTCCCAATATTCTTTGAATGGATATCTGGTCCTAAAATATTTATTATTGTCTGGAAGTGAACAGAAATGACAAGGACTGGAAAAATTATACAAAAGTATGCTAATGTTATATATCCATTATGTTGAGAACAAATAACATGGAAATAACTATTATGGCATATTGTGTTTCTACATGAACCACAATTTTTCCAATTTTTGAATCTGTTATACATGTTTTATATATACTATTCAATATGCATTCTAATAGACACTTAAACTAAGCTATAGTTTACATGATTAGATTGTGCTACATATGTTGCAACATTTAGATAAATATTCTGCACTTGAGAAAAAGGCTATTCTAAGATATCTCATTGACATGAACAGCTGTCTAACAATTTAAAATTTCTCAAAATGGAGCTAAATCTACTCATACTCATGTTCTATACACATTTATACATGATGAAACTTGAGAAATAATTTTCTTGTTGGCATAACTTGGAATACTTAGATATTCCTTCTATCATGGTGAGAGGAATTCATTATTTTAATAACAGTCCCTTCACCATATGCAATTATATCACAAAATCTGCAACTGCCACATTTTTCTGTGTCCTGCTGAGACTCAGACTGGAAGAACCTTGTTAAATGCTATGCCAAGCTTTTTGCCTGCTAATTGATGTAGTAAGCCCTACAGCCTGCGAAGTCGCTTGGCTGCATCAGTACAATTCTAATGTTGTATTTGTGCTTATTTTTATCTTGCAGTAGCAGCAATCAAATATCCTTCCTCTCATTCCTGCACACATTTAGGGTAACCGTTCAGTAAGTATACACCAAATAACTGGATTGGATCACTGGATGTGGTTGTCAGGTGTAGCTGATCATCATTCTGTTAGTGTCCCTGTTAACCTTCCCTCACCTTTGCCCAGACCATGCTATGTCTTTCTTTGACGCTCAGCATCAGGTGTCCATCTGGTGAGAGCTGGGCAGAGAGCTGAGGCAGTCTGGAGAGGCAAGAAATATTGCAAAGCTCCTCAGCAGACACATATCGCTCGCACTGGCAGCTGGGGTGCAGATAAGGCAAGAGACATAAAGGAAACATATCAGGTGATACACCAGGTAGAAATCCTAATTCATATCTGTATGAGATGTAGCTTTAGTAGCTTTTACAGAGTGACTAAATCCGTATTGACTTGCAGGCTGTTGTTGCAGCTAGTGATAAATGTGACTCACATGCCCATCTCAACATCCAGAGTTCCTCCATGTGGTCCACAGGTGATATTACAGGAGTGGAGGGATGGTAACACACACTCTCTGGATGCTGCCAAGCGCACCTCTCCTGTGGCACATCTTCTGTTCACCTGAAACACATGCAAAAAGACTCAGACTTCTGAAAGGACTTCAGACACAAGATTTTTGCTGTGCATTACATCATTCATGATTGAACTACAGTACTTTACCGTATGGTGTAATATTTTCCATATTTCCACATGACAAAAAGAATGTGGAAACCACAAAGTAAAATTATAACTTCAAATCAAGGCAGCTTTTTAATAAAGCTAATTTCTTTAGTAGAAAGTTGTTCATATGAGTCTAGGACATTTCAACATCAGACACTTAAAAGCTGGCCACAGGTTTGTCAATAGAGTTGCAAAGGAATAATAACAAACAAACCACCTTGAAAGTAAAGTGTGTATATATTTGAGTAAATAGACACATGATGGAGAACAGATTAAAATTAAAGGCAGAGATTAAACAAAATATTTTTCCTTTAACTGACCTCAGGCTGGCAGTCCATTTCACTATCACCAGTAGCGATTTTGAAATCCAGCTCGTTGTAAAAGATAAAGCCAGTTCTGCACAAACATGATCCATCAGAATACTGGAAAGCACGGTTCTTACCAATGCATGTACAAGAAGAAGAACCTGAGTAAAGAAGAGATACATGGCAGTCTGGTAGTGACAGAGATACTTTGTGGTGCTGATGTGCACATCCTTGCAACTCAGTGTAAAATAAGAATTTCTCAGATCAGTCTATTATTTCACAATCTAACCAGCCGGTGAGGTAGAGGAGCTGCCACAAGAGAAGCAGGCCTTCTGGGCAGGCAGGTGGTTGAAGGTGTTAACTGGACATGGGTGACAGTCACTTATCTTCTCAGCATGGGTGAGGTTGCCGAATGAGCCAGGTGGGCAGGATATTGGTTTGGATGATCCCATGGGGCAGACATAGCCAAGAGGACAAGCGTTTTTCTTATAGTCCTCTGTACCTATTAGATTAAATGGACTCTAACTTTATTTGGAGTTAGGAAATGAAATAACAAACTGTACAGTGGAGTTGATCTGAAATGATGAAAAATTTCTGACTTTATATATAAAGTACCTGGGGGGCAATAGTACCCTGATGGACATGGAAGACATTGCAGAATAGAGGATAGGTAGGGACGATAAGTGCCTCCCTCACATACTATACAGGAGTTGTTTTTGGACCCTCTGAGTCCACTAGTGTTGACAGGCATAGAACCCCCTTCACAGGACCTCATGGCAGAGCTATTGGCCGGGCAGTAGTAGGGAAATGGACAGCTGTGGAGCATGGTAACAAGTTTATTTATAAAACTTTAAATCTCACCAAGTGGAATCAGTTAAAACCCATTAAGCTTTCATCATTTCAACAGTTAAAGCCTCTCATTTTTTTATATGTCATTTAGAGTGGACAACTGTTTCAACAACAGATTTATGTTGTTAGACCTGTCATGTACTCACAGTTGTTTGGGGCTGTTATAGGCATGGGATCCCTCAGGACAAAAATAACCTTCTGGACAAACTTGAGGCTCAGAAGTTTGGGGTCCACAATATGATCCAGCTCTGCACAGCCTCTCTGAAACTGCACCTGGATTACAAGCAAACTCTTGTTACAACACACTATGATGTGTTTGGAAAGGAATACATATAAAAAGATTACAATTCATACAGAAGCCAATATGAGCCATCATTTTAAACTGTGATGACAAACTTACCAGCAGGACACTGATAAGAAGCCCTGCAGGGTATCCCTTCCACATTGGGTTTTCCTGTAGCATGAGGGTCTGGACAGAAGGTTCCCCCTGTACAGAGTTCACACTGGCTGGGTGCAGCAGCTCCAGGAAGCTGCCTCATGGTGCCTGCGGGGCAAAGGATGGGGGGCCCAGTACCACTGCACCAGAAACCAGGTGGGCAGGGATATTTGGCGTAGTCTGTTAGCCCTGGAAAATAACCGTTTTCTCAAAAATGTATCACTTTGTACTATGTTAAACAAATTAACCATAAAGCTCAACAAAATAACTAAAAGATAACTGTTTAAATCACAAAGAACCGGAGAAAAGGGTTGTAACCATCATCTATGCATTATCCACTAGTTAAAACAATTTAACCATAAACTGCAGTGAGGTGACAAGAATTTTTCTTTTTTTAAATTCAGTACTCAGTCGTGGCTGTGGCCTCAGGTGAAGAGTTTAAAATTCAGTGGCTTCACTCACATTGTAATTTCCTCATTCTTCTCTTAGGCACAACTATACTAATGTGCAAATACTGTATACTAACATTAATGCATTCTTGAAAGGAGTTTGCTTTGAAGTGTCCTTACAAATGTAAATTAAAACTCAGCAGAGAGAAACAGTCTAAGGCATATTTTCAAAATTATTATAATGTACCAAACAGTAAGTACAGCATATAAACATCATGTGGAGTTATGTGAGGAAAAAAATAATCTGCTAAATTTGAAGGTTACATCTTTTACATCTTTTAAAGCAATGGGATGTGGCTAGTATAAAATGCTGTGTATTTGACCTGTGCTGTTACAGTCTGAACCAGGGGGGCAGGGCAGGCAGTCACCCTTGCTGTGTGCTCCAGGGGAAGGTCGATAAGTGAAGATGGGACATGGCCTGGGACCAGTCCCTCTGTTGAAGTCACCACTGGACAGGCCATCACAGTAGTGACCAGCAGGACACAGATGAACAACTGGGTCCCCTGCAAACAGACATAACATAAAACACTTAGGAAGAAAAAAGGTTTCAGTTATTCAGGCCATTTTTGAAACTTGAAACGGTTTTAATCTACATTTGTCTCACACTTTCATATCAGCAATAGTAGTGATTCCAATTCTTTATTGATCACTTTTAAGGCTCATCAAGCAGGCACTCCTGCATCTCTCCATTCCATTTCACTTCACAAGACCAATTCAGTGATAATGATTAAAATTTTAACCTGGTTTTTACCCTTAAAATGTGATTACTGTGACTACAAACTTCACTCAGACATTTGCCAGCTCATACCAGGTTTACACCAATACTGGGGTGGGCAGGGTAAGCAGTCCTGTAGGCTGGTACCCCCTGCGGAGCTTCTGATGGTATTTGCAGGACACAACTGAGCCTGTTCTGCGCCTTCAGGACAATAAAAACCTATAATAAAGAAGTATTTAGTCACTAATACTGTTTCAAAGAGCTGAGCTACAACCCGAATTCCAGAAAAGTTGGGACATTCTTTAAATTTGAACAAACTGAAAACTCGAACGCGTTCAAATCACATGAGCCAATATTTTAGTCACAACAGAACACAGATAACATAACAAATGTTCAAACTGGGAAATTGTACACCTTCATCCACTAAATGAGCTCATTTCAAATTTGATGCCTGCTACAGGTCCTAAAAAAGTTGGCATGGGGCAACAAATGGCTGAAAAAGCAAGAAAGCTCAAAAAGATTCAGCTGAGAGAACATCTAGCAAGGGTGCCCTTTGCATTGTTTGCATTGCATTGCATTGTTGCAACTATTGCACATGTTGCACACATTGCACTTTATTTATTTATCTATTTTTTTTTAAATCTTTTAAACTTAAATTTTTAACTGTACAAAAAAAAAA
>VUQH01086408.1:0-11192 GCA_015106775.1 Etroplus canarensis | reverse complement strand
TCAATGGGCATGTAGGTGAAGGGAACAGAGGGGACGAGGAGGTGTTGGGTAGGTATGGTGTTAAGGAGAGGAATGTGGAGGGACAGATGGTTGTGGATTTTGCAAAAAGGATGGAAATGGCTGTAGTGAACACGTATTTCAAGAAGAGGGAGGAACAAAGAGTGACCTACAAGAGTGGAGGAAGGTGCACACAGGTGGACTATATCTTATACAGGAGGTGCAACCTGAAGGAGGTAGGAGACTGCAAGGTGGTGTCAGGGGAGAATGTAGCTAGGCAACATCGGATGGTGGTCTATAGGATGACTTTGGAAAGCAAGAAGAGGAAGCAAGTGAAGGTAGAGCCGAGGATTACATGGTGGAAGTTGAGGAAGGAAGAATGTTGGCAAAGAAAAACTGGGATAGTCAGGGAGATCAAGAAAGTAGACAGGAGTACAGGGAGTCTAGACGCACTGCAAAGAGAGAAGTGGCAAAAGAAAAGGCTTATGGTGAGTTATATGAGAGGCTGGACACTAAGAAGAGAATGATTTGTACCAATTCATGAGAGAGAGAGACCGAGCTGGAAAGGATGTGCAGCAGATTAGGGTAATTAAGGCTAGAGATGGAAACATACTAACTAACGAATGAAGAGAGTGTGATGAAAAGGTGGAAGTACTTTGAGGAGCTGATGAATAAGGAAAATGAGAGAGAGGAGGGCAGAGGGAGGGAAGATAGTGAATAAGGAAGTGCAGAGTGTTAGTAAGGAGGAAGTGAGGGCAGCTATGAAGAGGATGAAGAGTGGAAAGGCAGTTGGTCCAGATGACATACCTGTGGAGGTATGGAGGTGTCTAGGAGAGAGGGTAGAGGACTTTTTAAATCAGACTGTTTAACACGATCTTGGAGAGTGAGAGAATGCCTGAGTAAGTAGTGCACTGGTGCTGATCTTCAAGAATAAGGGTGATGTGCAGAGCTGCAGTAACTGCAGAGGAAAATCAAGTTGATGAGCCACACCATGAAGATATGGGAAAGGGTTGTTCAAGCTAGGTTAAGAAGAGAGGTGACCATCAGCGGGCAGCAGTATGGCTTCATGCTGAGAAAGAGTACAACAGATACAATGTTTGCTTTGAGAGCGCTGATGGACAAGTATAGAGAAGGTCAGAAGCAGAAGGAGTTGCACTGTGTCTTTGTGGATCTTGAGAAAGCATATGATAGGGTGCCAAGAGAGGAACTGTGGAACTGTATGAGGAAGTCAGGAGTGGCAGAGAAGTATGTGAAAGTGGTACAGGACATGTATGAGGACAGTGGTGAGGTGTGCAGTAGAGTGACAGATGGGTTCAAGGTGGGGGATTACATCGACAATCAGTTCTGAGCCCCTTCTTGTTTGCAATGGTGATGGACAGATGGACAGATGAGGTCAGGCAGGAGTCTCCGTGGACTATGATGTTTGCAGATGACACTGTGATCTATAGTGAGGAGGAGGTAGAAGAGAGCCTGGAAAGGTGAAAGTATGCGCTAAGAGGGAGGGAGGTGGAATGGTGAAGATGCAAGGAGTAGAGGTAGTGAAAGTAGATGAGTTTAAATA
Source organism: Etroplus canarensis (assembly GCA_015106775.1). Classification (NCBI taxonomy): domain Eukaryota; kingdom Metazoa; phylum Chordata; class Actinopteri; order Cichliformes; family Cichlidae; genus Etroplus; species Etroplus canarensis. Next base: position 9,634 of record VUQH01086408.1, on the reverse strand, counting down.
CCTGGGATCAACTAAGCAACAAACAAAGCACAAGAGAGGTGAAGAAGAGACTGCAGGCAGGGTGGAGTGAGTGGAGACGAGTGTCAGGGGTGCTTTATGACACAAGGATAGCAGCAAGAATGAAAGAGAGGGTTTACAAGACAGTAGTGAGACCTGCTAAGATATATGGTCTGGTCTGGTGGCACTGACAAAAAGACAGGAGGCGGAGCTGGAGGTGGCAGTATTGAAGAGGTTGAAATTATTGTTAGGAATGACCAGGATGGACAGGATTAGAAATGAGTATATCAGAGGGACAGTTGAGACAATGTCAGAGAAGCAAGGCCGAGATAATTTGGACATGTTCAGGAGAAATAGTAGCTATATTGGAAAAAGGATGTTGAAGATGGAGCTGTCAGGCAGTAGAAGATGAGGAAAACCACAGAGCAGGTTCATGGATGTAGTGAAGGAGGACATGCAGAGGGATAGGGTGAGATAGAAGCAGATGATCTGCTGTGGCAACCCCTTAATGTGAGCAGCCAAAAGAAGAAGAAGAAAGCGACTTGTTCTGAACTTCTTAAATCTACCCCTGACAAAAGACACCCAGAAAGGAAATAATACTGAAATGAGCTAAACTGAAACTGAACATTTTTAGACCATCAAAACTAAACTGAAACTGACAGAAATAACACTAAGTTTAAAAAAACAACAAAAAAAACCTCTCGCTGCTACATTACAGTTTCACTCAAACCCAATGAGACTGGCTACTTGATGCCACATCTGTTGTGGAACTACAGAGACTCTGTAACAGCTGTGAATGGGACTGACCTGGTGGAGATCATTCCCCAAAGGAAACTCCTGGAAATACCCAGGGGCTGCGGATGTGGCACGGATGGCCTGCCAGAGCTGATGCTGGCAGCCCCCCATGTAGTGTGAGCGCACCCCAGGCAACAGGTTGTAGTTCCTAAAAACATAGGCCTTCAGAGGAGTGCCCCGATTCACAATGGTGCTCACAGCTGCCACCTATGGGTGAGGGAATTAATATATGAGATGGATGATTATCAATTTCAGCGCAAGGCAGCAGTTAAACTAAAACAGAAGAGAAACATGGGAATAACTAGGTCAACATTCTGACAGATCAATTTCATGTCACCTCTGCTCTCTGAGCCTCAGGGGGGACTGCTGACTACTGAAAACCTATATACTTCTTTAGGCTCACTACATTTTATGGCTTTACAGTATATTTTTATCTGTTCAACAAAAAAAATGCCAGAGAAATTGAAAAAGAAGGTTCCTGAGCAATATACCAGTAAACAAGGTGAGGTGAAGACACTGGTCATTGCTAGAACAGAACAAGAGGGGATAATGAATGGGATGCTCTTGTAAAGCTTACCTTGGGACATTCAGGGTTTCTTGAAGTCTCTACCAGGAGGTGAGAGCCCATTTTCTCTCTGTGGGTGTGCAGAAATGTGAGTTTATTTTCTAGTTTATTGGATCAAGCATCCCTGACAGGATTAATGAGTTATGAGAGTATAATGAGTTGCTGCAGATTTAATTTACGACCTCTGTATACTTAATCATACAGTAACTGTTTTTCTTTAATATGTTTCTCCAATTTGTACAACCGGCTGCTGATTTGTAGTAATTTTTGTATCTTAATTGCTCTCATGGGGGTTTAAGTATTATTATTTATGCATACACTACAAAACAGTAAAGGAGAAGGACCTTTAAGAATAAACACATCATGTCTTTCAAACTGGTTTGGCATGCCACCTTCATTGCATTTTAACTTGACTCCAATTAATCTAGACACTAGCTGTGAACCATAACAGTAAAACTCACTTGAGGATGTTTTCCCAGGTTTCACTGTCATAGAAAGCATGGCTCCAGCCCATCTTCACAGTGCCAACAAATACATTCTGTTTAAAAACATCTGAACCCAGTTTCCGGTAAAGATCATCACACTCTTTCAGAGGGATCTGAAATATGCCCAGCATGAACCCGAGGACGGCACCTGAGATAAAGCACACACAAACATATAAAAGAAAATGACTGAGCTATACTGCTAAAAGAAATGTACAAGAAAGAAACAAGGCCTTCTGACTTTATAACATAACAAACACATCAGGTAAAGAACAGGTTAAAGACACAGCAAAAGAAGGATCGTCTGTTATAACTATATCCTTTAATGACCAATTCACAGAAAGTGAATGGGATTAACATGATTTAGAAGACTATAGCAAAAGAGTTCAGTATTACAGCATCAGTTTTCTTTTCATGATCAAGCGCCCCTGCACCCCTGACAGAGTTAATGACTCACAATAGTGCTAGATATGGTCTGTTAGGATCTAAATATATGAACAGCATGTAATTCAGGAAGCATACCATCACATTTGACAACTTTTACTAAATCTGAAAATGAAGTGTCTCCAGCTGGTGGAGATTATAACACTGAGAAGTGAGAGAATGCTGGACAAACAAAAACTTCTGGCAGTGATTAAAATCCAATGTGCTTCGCAACTAAATAGTATGTTTTTATAAATTGCTGTGAAAAAGCAGTTTGACGATGGTCCACAGCACCCCCTTGTGGTAATTTAACATTGTGGGGAAAAGCATCTTCCCATATTTTAGGATTCTATCTCATCCTGAAATCAAAAATAATGAAAAAAACTAAAATTGTAATTTTATAATATCATTCATGCTTTAATTTGAGTACAAAGCAGTAGGATTGACAGGAGTGGGCCTGCTTGTGAAATTGAGGTCAAAACAAGAGCAGAGCAACAAATGGGTCATTGAGTGATCTGTGCTACTAGTTCAGCCTGTACTCTGCTAAGTGTTGCACTCTGCTCAGATAATCCATAACACACCACTGTGTATACGTACAGAAGTAGGGCAGGAGGACAACATACCTGTGCTGACACCACAAATATAATCAAACAGTTTGTAAGTGGGTTTGCCAGTCAGGGCTTCCAGCTTCTGTAAAGTCTGAAGGGCAAGAATTCCCCTGAAAGTAAAAAGTCAGACAAACATGGATAAACACATTACATATTAACAACTGAATTCACTCTTAAGACTACATTTTCTTAAGACTGCAACATCCAAGCAGTGTAGGACTTTCAGCTGAATCTCCATATATCACAGAGAATTACTTTCTAAAACATTTTGAAACTAGCTTGCTACCATGAAAGCAACTTAAATCCATTTTGAAAATACCTGATATCACCACTGCATATTTTACAGTAAAGAAGAGGGGGAAATGAGCTGAGTTTTTACCTTAAACCTCCTCCATCTATGGACAAAATCCGTATTCCCCTGCCTTTGACAGGTTTATGATAGCCCACCAGAGCGAGTGCTTCTCGAACTGCTGCTCCCAGACCCGGGTCATTAGCTTGTTCCAAACGGAGGAGGCAAGGAATAACGTTCTCCTGATTAATACAAACACAACATTGCAGTCAGCAGTGGAAAAAGAAAACACAATTAATCCATCATGGTGTAGTGAGACCAGAGACCAGAGCTAGCAAGATAGATTTAGTCACACAAAGTGGGAATGTAGAGATGGGTGCACGGTCATTGCAAATATCAAATACTGGCACTCATAATGCACATTATACTCTACTTGTTTTGATAATGTAGCTATAACACTGATATTCTTCAATCTGAATATGATACATTTTACTTCTTGTTGTATTTACTCTCTTTTCCAGGGTTTGGGGTCACTGTCAGTCATATTGCATCCCATCCCGTTATCTGTGAGTGTGCAGTTATATAAACAAGAGCACAAACTATCAATACTTATTGAATTAGAGGCCATCACCACTGTTTGTATGAAACTGGCTGAACCCTGGCAAGTTTTGTTGTTTCACTGGTCATCATTTATTCAGACTGAATTTAGCAAAGCGGACACAATGTGATCCGTTTGCAATGAGTAATGAATGCCAACCTTCACCATTATTAAAAATAGATGGAGGTCGATATTGGTATATTGCAAATCTGCACATTGTAAATAAAACACGATACCTAAAGGTTCTACAAACACTTTGAATAATGTAACAAATGTGTAAGATGTCTGTGGACATCCTTTTTCTCGCAACATTGGTGCATTAACCACACAGGTGTGTCTGTGTGTGTGCGTGTGGTCTTACAGTTCCTCATAAATGCTCTTAATTTCTGTAGCCAATACATTAAGCTAAAACTGAATTTACAGCAATAACAGCCTTGGTTAAAAATACTCTAGGTCAGTGTGGAAATTAGACAGTGCAGCAGTAATCACAATCGCCTGACATGTGAAAGGTCCATGGTTCACAACCGTGAAGAAACACAAGCCAGTGTACACCAAACGATGCTAAAAAGTCTGGATAAACGTGAGGTTTAGGTCAGGATGGGAATGTGGTTCAGAAAATTTGTACCATATCAAATATGTTGATCCATATTTGGAGGAAAAAGGAGCAGTCACTGACTGAAGTTTGTGCTGAAGCAGTTCCTGTACTCATCACTGATAAGGCTGTGACACAGATCTACACAACAGTATGTATGTAACTGCATATCTTTATCAAAGGTATGTGTAACCTGATGACATTCTGAGATTTTAACACACAAAAAAGTTATAAGATCTTTATGATATCACATACTTTGCCTCAGGATGCTAAGAATGTTCTACCTTTTCTTAAATTTCTTTTTCTTTTTAAACCTGTCCTGTCTGACAGCATTAGCAAGCAGAATCATGGTCTGAATGCTCTGTTGTGCCAAACACATTTGATGTGCCAAAAGGAGCTTAATAAACTCTATAGGCTCCTCTTGTTGATACATTTCTTTCTTTCTTTCTTTCTTTCTTTCTTGCCAGAGCGGACAGGTAGGGGAAAGAAAAGAGAGAAAAAGAAGAGAAGAAGAGTGCACATTAGAACACCAACCGCTGCATCTGTAATAAAGCATAGTTACTAAGCATACCGCAACTGAAAAAGAAGAACAGACATATGATACACAAACACACAATCATACAAACATACACACGATATGAATGTGTGTGTGTGTGTTTGTCACAGAATGTACATTTTCTTAAATTTCTAACCTTGATTGCAACACCACGAGTGTCTGGAAACTCCAAGAGATGGTAACTTAAGTCTTCCACTCTGTTGATATAGACCTTTACATCTGATGCCCTGTGGAGAGCCTGGACCAAAGCCCGAGTTCGATTGTCCACACTCACCCTGGCAATAATCTGGGACACAAAGAAAAATAAATAAAATAACATAAAACCACTGAGAACTTGCATAAAACTACACTTTGATCAAAAAACATAATGGTTCATTTATTTCCTTTGCAACTATCTAAAGTGGGGTGAGAAAACACACTTAACACTTAAGTACTTTGTGTAATACAATACTTAAATGCCTCACTAAGCACATACATACCTATAAAAAGTATTAACCCCCCCAGATGTTTCACCTTTTATTGCTTTAATAAATTAAATCTTGGTTAATATAATCTGGCATTTTGACAAGAATTTGCAAAAAAAAAGCTTCTGTCATGTTAAAGTGAAAACAGAGTATTAAAAAATAAGGTCAATTAATTAAAAATATATAAAAATATTCACCCCCCTTTAGGTCAATATTTAGTAGATGCACCTTTCGCTGCAATCACAGCACTGAGTCTGTGTGGGTATGTCTCAATCAGGCTGGCACATCTAGACACTGCAATTTTTCTCCATTCTTCCTTGCAAAACAGCTCAAGCTCTGTCAGGTTGCTCAGGGTCGGGCATGAACAGCTCTTTTCAAGTCCAGCCACAAATTCTCGATTGGACTAAAATCTGGGCCTTGACTTGGCCAATCCAGAACATTCACCTTGTTATCTTTGGACCATTTCTGTGTAGCTTTTGCTGTATGCTTGGGGTCATTATCTTGATGGAAAATAAATCTTGCCCCAAGCTGTAGTTCTCTTGCAGAAAAGTCAGATTATCCTCCAGGATTTGACTATATTTTTCTGCATTCATGTTACCCTCTACCTGTACAAGCCTTCCAAGCCTTGCTGCTGAGAAGCATCCCTAGAGCATGATGCTGCCACCATCATGCGTCAAAATGGAGGTTGTGTGTTTGTGGTGATGTGCAGTGTTTGGTGTTCACCAAACACAGTGTCTAGTCTGATGGCCAAAAAGCTCAATTTTTGTCTCATCAGACCAAAGAACCTTCTTTCAATTGACCTTGAACCTCCCACATGCCTCAGTTTGTGAGGAAAGCCAGCTCAAGGCAGATTTAGACAAGTGCCATACTCCTTCCATTTCTTAATGATGGATTTGACTGAACTCTGTGGGATGTCCAGTGAGTTGGAAATCTTTTTGTAGCATCTCCTAACTTATGCTTTTCAATGATCTTTTCTCTGAGTTGCTTGGAGTGTTCTTCAATTGTAGCAGGAATACTGATGAACCAGAGACTGGACCTCCCAGACACAGGTGTTTTATACTATAATCACTTGACACACATCAACTGCACTCAGGTGGTCTCCATTTCATTAACTGTGACACTGCTGGAATCAACTAGCTGGACTTCTGTTAAATTAGGTCAGTCCCTTTAAAGGGGGTAAATATTTATGCAAACATTTATTTTACACTAAATATTTTTAATTAATTAGTTTGTAAAACTCTGTTTTCTCTTTGACATGACAGAAGCTTTTTTTTGTAAATTCTTGTTGAGAAAGCCAAATTATATTGATCATGATTTCATTTATTAAAAAATAAAAGGGTGAAACATCCAAGGGGGTGAATACTTTTTATAGGCATTGTATATTGTTGTTTTTAGTTTGTTTTGTTTAGTCCTGTTTTGAAAAGTTATATATCTTGAGAATGTATTTTTGTAGACCATTCCTTTTGCGGCTGTAATCAACTTACTCAAAGAAAATGTAATTATGAAACCATTATTTACGTTCTTGACCTGAAACTGAGAATACAAATGCAGAAAACTTATATTCAGCTACATAATTTTCCAGATATATAGACAGATATTATATTTAATACTGTATATTATATATTATATCATATAAGTCAATCCAATATTGCCAAAAACTGGACATCAGACTTGCTTATACTGTATCTCCACAACATAAAGACATGAGTAGGCCTATAGAGCACACTTTCTGTGGCCCTATAACTGCACAAAAGAGTTATTTTTGAAAATAGATTCCCAGAAGTCAAGCAGCATGTTGGCAACATGCCAACAGACATATAGAGTAGCAACAGTGGATGATGCACTACACTAGAACAATCTAATATGGGTACCATGTTTAACTCAAACATAGACAAAGCTCATAACCCACACAGGAAAAATATGGGGCTATAGATAATAAATAAGATAAAATAAAAGATAATAGATATAAAGCAGAATGAAAACAAGAACTCCTATCGCACACCCATAAGATACTTAAATAACTGGTTATATGGCTTACTGAAAGGAAAGACTTATCAATGTAATATTGCTTTGTTGTAGACCTACCTTTTCTCTTTGGAGCAGAAGTTTCTTGGCCTTCTCCTCTGCAGCCTTCTGCTCCTTACTAACCTCAACCTGTTTTACTGATACACCCTCGGATTTCTTTTCCTCCATTGCAGTGCTCTTGGACTCTCCTGTCCTGAACTTAGGAACAAGGGGTGCAATGTAGTTCCCAACAAATGCTTGCACAGTGGGAGCTGAATAAGAAAGGTACTGTCCTAAACCCCTCTTAGGGGAAGGTGGGGTAAGTGGAGCAGCAGATTCTGTGTTATCGGCCACTGGCATGAGGTCTGAGGTGTGTTGATCCTGAGAAGAAGTGGAGGAGTCGTCAACATTCTCCCCATTCTTGTCCTGAGTTTTTGTGCTGCTGCCAAAGTACGAGTTGATGTGTTTAGCTACATAGGTGTAAGTCTCACCCAGGCTGACTGTAAAGGTGCTGGGATGGAAAAGTGCTGAGGATTGTTTGGAAGTTGTGTTCTTGCTGTCCACATCATTTACTGAAGACTGAGGCTCCTCTTGCTTCCTGGCACAAGTAGCTTTGACAACAGGAGCAACACGTCTCAGTCTTTTCTCCTTCGATTCATGTACAGTTGGGGTCATAGCAGTGATAGTCTCCTGGGTAGAACAGTAAGTATGAGTGGAGGTAGTGGTACTTGTATCAGCTGTGGCAGAAGAGGAAAGGGACGGACTGGCATTAGAAGAAGCAGGAGTAGATATGACTGTATTCTCTTCAGCTTTGGGTGTGGTCTCAACACTGGCCTCGGCGTTTTTTCCAGCCTTTAAAGCATTAGGTTTAAGTCTGGAGATCTTTGACAGAATATCTGTATGTGTCCCATATACAGCTTTAGAAACTGTGTCAAGTGAGCTCCTAACACGAGACATATGTTGGCTCAGACTAGCAGACCACTTTGAAGCTGAAGTGTTTAAAAACAGGGTGCTGGTGTGGAGGCCGAGCCGATGTCTGACTTGGTTAGCTTTAAAGATCCATCCCTTACGACTCCTGGTCCTCAGGTGGGGAATGTGTCTCCAGCTGAGATAGCATGTCTTGCTGCAAACAGGTTGCTGTATATGAATCCCACAGAGAGAGGTACCAGACAAAGGCAGTGCTGCTGACTTGTGACCATGTGATTGCCACAGAAGAAATGCTCTACTTATTTTCACCCAGGTATTTGGAGTCCATCTCTGATTCATATTTCCAGCCACAGGGGTTTAACCCATCCAGAGAAATACTGAGGGCACAACCGCACTGTCCCCTTTCATTTACCTGGTAAAAAACAACAAAAATAATGTTTACATCCCCATTCTCACACACACCCACCCAATATATGTATTTAAATATATGCACTTAAACTTTCATATTAATAAAACTCGAGAGAAACCTATTTTTAAAATGACACGGCATAAAAATATTTTCAAAATAGCACAAGAGTCCTTTTTCAGCACTACAGCTGAGAGCAAACAGCTAGCTTCTAACCAAACATCACCAACGACCTAACAGAGTACCGCTAAAACGCTAGCATTCATGCAGGCCGTGCACATCATAACAAGCCATACCACTTCTCTGTTTTGTTGTTGCAATAAAGCCTGCAATTATTTCATCCTCCCACTAAAGAGCAATTCTTCTTTAACGATCACAGAAAAGTGTGAAATCACAAGGCAGCGCAATAGGTCATTCGATCTAATGCCTAATTTCCAGAATGACTTGACAGCAACAGTCGAAAGGAAAACAATAGTCACGTGATTCTCAATCTGCTCTGCGATTGGCCGTCTATCATTGGGCCCCTAAACGGGATCTGTTGATTGGTTGAGGACATTCTCCCCACCATTGACGGGTGTAGGGGAATGCCCTTGTTATAATACCCGGCGTACCCCGAGCTTCCCCAGCATGGGAGGAGTCAGCCCTTGATATGAAGAATTTGTCCCCACGAGTATTTGACACATGCAGGATTTGCTCTTGAAAAATTGAAGCGCTACATTTGCACTGAGAGAAACATTACCAGTGTCGAAAAAAATCGAAAAACTACCATGCATATTATAGTAGTTGTACAAAGTATAACATCAGAAAAATGCCTGTATTACTTACAACAGATTCTTGTTTATTTCTTGCTTACGGAGAGGAGAATAACCTCATTCCCAGCACCCAACCTCATATATATATATATATATATATATATATAAATAAAAAC
>VUQH01086399.1:0-10065 GCA_015106775.1 Etroplus canarensis | reverse complement strand
TCAAATTCTTGAATGGATTTTGCCTGACAATCCTCTCAAGGTTGCGGTTATCCCTTTTGCTGGTGCACCTTTTCCTACCACACTTTTTCCTTCCACTCAACTTTCTATGAATATGCTTGGATACAGCACTCTGTGAACAACTAACTTCTTTAGCAATGACCTTTTGTGGCTTGCTCTCCTTGTGGAAGCTGTCAATGACTGTCTTCTGGACATCTGTCAAATCAGCAGTCTTCCCCATGATTGTGTAGCCTACTGACCCAGACTGAGAGACCATTTAAAGGCTCAGGAAACCTTTGCAGGTGTTTTGAGGTAATTAGCTGATTAGGGTGTGACACCATGACTTTCCAGTATTGAACTTTTTCACAATATTCTAATTTTCTGAGACACTGAATTTTGGGTTTTCATTATCTGTAAGCCATAATCATCACTCCACCCTGCCTGCACTCTCTTCTTCACCTCTCTTGTGCTCTGTCCATTGCTTTGGATGGTTGATCCCAAGTATTTAAACTCATCCACCTTCACTACCACTACTCCTTGCATTGTCACCATTCCACCTGCCTCCCTCTCATTCAAACACATGTACTCTGTCTTGCTTTTACTGACTTTCATTCCTCTTCTCTACAATGCATACCTCCACTTCTCCAAGCTCTCTTCCACGATGCTGGGAAATTACAAGTTGTATGGTTAGAAGTGCTACTGAAAAGTTATCCATTTTATTAAGACCACAATAACAAAGCTGTTTACATTAGAAAATAAGCCCAATATATACACTACATGAATAAAAGTACTGTGCAACCTGCACATGGCCACCTACAAAAGCTTTTATGACCACCTGTTCTAAACCCATAGTCACTGATATTTATTTGGTATCTGTATGCAGCTGTAACAGCTTCCACTCTTGTAGGTAGGCTTTCTACAAGATTTTGGAGTGTGTCTGTGGGTATTTTTGCTCATTTATCCTGAAGAGCATTTGTGAGGTCAGACACTGATGTTGGACAGAAGGGCCCAACTCTATTCATGAGCTAAAGAACTTTCAGTGGTAACCTTTTTTGACATTTTATTTGACTGTTTAAGGTTCATCCAAAAATGTAATCTTTTTAATTTTTAAATTTATATTATATCAGGCTAAAGTTTTGATTTGGTGGTAGATTTTGGAATTTAAACACTTGTTGTATGTGTTCTCAGTTAATCAGGTCTTTGTTCAGATTCAGTGCATCAGCCCCAAGCAGAAAGATTGAAAAAGGGAACAGAAAAAACATTTAATGTTGGATTTTATTTCCTAAACGACTCAATAAACTGTTTAGTTTTAGAACATTAGAGAATATGTGTAATAAAGATAATACAAAAAAAAATTAAAGCCACAATTGCACATTCATGTCTTTACAAATCACTCACAATGATCCTGATAGATGTGAAATGATTTTAGGAGCAGCAACTCAGTTATTTAATTTTCAGCATCTCACTAATGAGTATAAAATCTTGTGCAGTGTTCATTTATTGTTACTAGGGTTTTAAATCACAGCCATAATTTCTGAAAAAAAAAAGCTGTTTATCCTAATAAAGCCCATTTTCTTCCACTTATGCACTTGCCACTCAGGGATTAATAAAGTCTTTTGATTCTGATTCTGATGGCTGGAGCCAGTCCCAGCTGTCATAGGGTGAGAGGCGGTATGAGCCCTTAACAGGTCACCTTTTTGTTGAAGGGCTATCACAGAGAGGCAGACAACAATTCATGCTTGCATACATACCTACGGCCAATTTAGAAGCACCAATTAACCTAATTTACATGTCTTTGGAACTGTGGGAGGAAGCAGGAGTATCCGGAGGGAACCAATGCAGACACAGGGAGAACATGAAAACTCTTCACAGAAAGACTCCAGGTGGCTGGTGGTTAATATTTAACATTTACCTCTGTTAGATCATATTAATGAATGATAGTGGGGGAAAAAGGAAAAATGTGTCAGCATACAAGTGGAAACACATGTTTATTTGGAACAAATCTAAATGAAACAAAGTTGAAAAACTGAACATGTTTATGTCAGTGTAAAAACATAAAACACCAGCCCTGTGGAACACATAGTCTATTCATACCAGCCCATACAACACATGAAGGGAAGAGTTTTACTATGTATGTAGAATATTTATTTCTTGCACTTGATCAGTTTACACTGTGTCTTTCTGTCCAGCTTGGATCTGCACACATCGGTGTGCCTTTCTGTTGCTTTTGTTCACAACCTAAACTTAAATAATTTTTTGTCACATCTTTAATTCTCAGGACACATCAATATTAAAAGATTATTCTAATTTTCCATAATACCAGTCACATACCTTTCCATCAACTTAAGCTCAGCTTCAGTATCTCACACTGATGGACTGTTTTACTTCCTCCTGAGAGGATCATTGTGTTGTGATGAGTGCATTTGGGCTGCTGGTGCTGGAGGTCATGATGTCAAAGCCCTGATAACCACTGGGGTCGATGCCTGGGTCAGGCTGTTATGGATTAATTATGGAATCAGGCTAATCCGTAATAAGATGAGTGTGCATGCTCATCTCCCTCCATAAAACAGTAACTGTCTCGTCTTGTTGTATTGGACTGAAAAAATTAAAAATAATCCTTGAGCAGACACTTTGAGACTCACATTACTGTAGGCTGTCTACTTGTATACCTAAATCTATCACACCTTTTCACTGTATTAAAGAAATAAGAGTGTGTTAAAAGGTTGTTCCATGTCAATTATCACGTGCACACATGAAAAATACATGTGGGCATGTACAATCTAATAATTTTCCATATGTTTTTAAAAACTTTTTCAAGTCTAAGGCAGGAGATTTTTTTGAAGATTCGTATTTCTTGTTTTCATAATTAATAATTATTTGGTCTATAAAAAAGTAGAAAAATGGACTAAAGCCCTTATAGCAACAGCAAATGTCTAACAAAAATCCTTGAAAATTACATTTATCATGACTGGATTGTCAAAAAAGTTTATTGTAATTTTGCCATCTACAGACTACATGATTAAATGAATATAGGACACATTTTACATATTTTCCCAGATGGGACAGTGGATACTAGTATTTTATGATAATTAAAAAAATAAACTTACTGTCATATAAAAAAACCAACGTTTTCACCAGATTCTGTGAAGTCCCATGAAAAACTAAGTACACCCTTACTGCTTCCATAGGAATTAAGAGGGTTAAGCAGCAGCCAGGGGCCTCTTAACCCTCAATTCTCAAATTCAATAGATTAACTGATGACCAGCAAGTCTGAGCACCTCCATAAAAACAAAAAAATTTGGCAGTTTGCTGCTCTGGAGGATTCAGGTGTGTGTTAACATGGTGTCATAGTTTTCTCAGGAGTGGACATCCCAGAAAATTCACACCGAAGTCAGACTGTGCAATGCTCATCTCAGGCTGTACATACCCCAGTCGACATGTTTAATGTTCAAGTTCATGACAGTACAATTAGAAAAAGACTGAACAAGTATGGCTTGTTTGGAAGGTTTGCCGGTTGAAAGCCTGCGAAAGAACATTGCCAGACAGCTTTGTTTTGCAAAGCTGCATCCGAACAAATCACAAGACTTCCGGAACAATGTCCTTTGGATGGATGAGACCAAAGTGGAGATGTCTGCATAGTTCCAAAATGCCTCATACTTCATACTGTCAAGCATGGTGGTGGAGGAGTGATGATTTGGGCTTGTTTTGCAGCCATTCAGTTGACCATGAACTCCTCTGTGTACCAAACTATTCTTGGGTCAAATGTGAGGCCATCTGTGTGACAGCTAAATTGTGGCCAAAATTGGGTCATGCTACAGGACAATGATCCCAAGCACACCAGTAAATCTGCAACAGAATGACTGAAAAAGAAAAGAATTGTTAGCCCCGATTCTTTTATTGGAAGCCCAAGAACACACTGGAGGAATCTTCCGTTCATATAAAAATATTTATTGCGGTCACAGGTAAAGCATAGCAGCGCTGGACTCAGTTTGACAAAAGCTGTCATAGGAACTCAGCCAGAATGAGCCCAGATCACAGGAATCAGTTCACATTTATCTTCTTGTGCTGGGCCTCGCCCCGTACAGAGATGAATTCACACAAAACCGTTTGTAATTGGCCATCTATTATTGACTTGGACAGGCTTAACTGTCCAAAACAGTGTGATAATCAAAAGTGTATGGATGTTGATTTCAGGCGCGTATCTAACACAGCAGAAATGATAGACAAAAATGTAGCCTGTCTCTCAGCACACAAAAACCAGTCCTGGCTGGTTATGTTGTCTTATAGTTTGAACAAACAAGGTTATACCTTATACACAGTGAACTTTGAACAAAAACATAGATCTTGTACTCTTAAGAAAATACATGATGTTCCAAAACAAGGTCAATTATGGTGGCACAGAATGGGTTTCAGAGTGTGAGAGACTCAGAGGAAAGATGCCTGATGTCCAGATTCAAAATTAATTATAACAGAATCAGTGTGTTGCAATGGCCCAATCAAAGCCCAGACCTCAACCCGATTGAAATGCTGTGGCAGGACATTAAGAGAGCTGTGCATAAACAAATGCCCACAAATTTCATTGAAATGAAGCAACCCTGTAAAGTAGAGTGGGCCAAAATTCCTCCACAATAATGTGAGAGACCGATAAAGTCATACAGAAAATTATTACTTCAAGTTGTTGCTGCTAAAGATGGTTCGACAAGCTACTGAATCATGGGCTATACTTACTTTTCAAAGAAAAACTTTCTTTTTCACATGACTGCATTAATATTTTATGTGTTTTATAAGTGGAACTGACCTGCCAGCTGATAAAATACAAAACTGATTTTGGATTCTTTTAAAGTAAAAACTTACATTCTGTGCACAAGCACACTCTGGTACAGTTTTATTTTCTCTTTAACTCTACCCAAGACCACCTACACACAAATTTCAAATTTGTCAGATTACTGTACTCATCACACCACAGAATGTCGTTACAGGCGTGACAGCTAACAGTGCTGAAATGATGTAAACTGACAATGTGGTTCTGTCTGTAAATAGTGTCACATTTTGAAAATATACACAGGGAGCTGGCTGCAGTTTTGAGGGTGCCAGATTCTGTGGATTTACAGCACGTTCACATGATGTCTGCATTTTAAAATAAGTGGAGAAATTGGAGCTTTCACCTTCTTAACTTTTCAAGACAGTCGCATCCCAGATCATTTATATTTATGAATTCAAGAACTGCTGCTAATGAAATAGGACAGATCCATCTCTCTTCTCCCAAAGTAAAGCCGACTGTATGAATAGAACTTATGATAATTTGGATTTCTATTACCTTGGAGTGTCAACATTGGTTGATTAGCTGTCATACTTGCAGCAGTGTATGAGGCAGAGCTGGAAACTCCCAAGCCTGTGACAAACTCGTACATCATCTCCTTCTCATAATTACACAGGGAAAAAAAAGAAACTAATGACTGATGTAAGAGTTGGTTTTTTTGGCCTGCAGGTTATGTTTATGGTAAATCTGGAATGTAGACAGTGAGAAGACAGAAGTTCTTTTGGGGTATAATTCAACAAAATATTACTGATAGTAGTGCGACGGAGTATGAATCATGAGAATTACTCCAGCTTAGTTTTCACACAAAACCTTATTCATAGTGAAGCACTGAGTCTCAGTGTACTAAATAAATCAGTAAAGGTGCACTCCACTGATTTTCAAAGTCATGTAAATTCATGAGGCCTGCATTGTAAAAGGTGTGGCACTTGAGGAGCTTTGTCAAGTCTGAGAATGTTACTCCAAAGACATAATGTGGGTTATCCTGACTTGTGCTGAAACTATTGGATGTATTTTTAAGAAATAAAGGCTCTGTTACAGCTTGGGTTGTTGACTTCAAAAGATGTGGGTTATTCAGAATTATTGAGCTGCAGTATTGGAGCAGTGATCCAGGCAGTAAAGAATTTAGTGCTAATGTACCTCTCAAGAGTCGTCCAAATTTATTGAAGTACACTATTTAATGACTGCTCTTCTTGATCTTGAGCTATGATTGCATCATCCTTGGTGAACATGATTGTAAACTTAGTAATTGCACTTGTATTTACAATCCTCTCCAAAAATATTGGAACAGCAAGACTAATTAATTTTATTTATTTTTTTGCTCTGCACTAAAAACATTTGTGTGTGAGTTCAGATCAGAGTTTCTGTTTTTATTTTCTGGCATTTACATCTAGATATGTTAAACAATATAGAACATAAACTCATTTTGTATCAAACCACTCAGTTTTTCTAGTGAGCCTAATTATTGAAACATGACAAGTAACAGGTGTTTCTTGTTACCCTGGTCTGCCATATAAGACTGACTGTTTAATCATTAAGTGTCCTTCGATAGCTACTCTCTGTTTAAGCTTTGGCTTAACCTGCATTGGAAGACTACATTTGTAGTTAAGAAGAACATCAATACCAGAGAGCATGATATTCTGAAGCTGAGAAAACAGGGGAAACCCATCAGCGGTATTTCAAAACACTGGGCATAGCTAGTACCACAACTCAGAATGTCCTAAAAAAGAAGGATCCTGCTGGCGTTCTGAGCAACAAGCACTGAACTGGTCTTATAAGGAAAACAACATCAAGAACGGATAACAGACAAATAGTGAGAGCAGTAAAGAAAACTCCCTAAACAATAACAGTAACATAGTGAACAACCTCCAAAGAGCACTACTATTCAAAGGAGACTTGGAAAACGGCAGTGTAGAGGCCATACTGCAAGATGCAAACCACGCAGCAGCATTAAAAATCAGAAAGTCAGACTGGAATTTGCAAAAACTAGAGCTGAACCGCAATAGTTCTGGAACAAGGTTTTATGGACTGATGAGACAAAGATGAACTGCTACCGAAGTTACAGAAAGGCCTAAGTATGGAAATAGAAAGGATCTGCTCATTATATATGATGAACATGCAAGCTCATCTGTGAAGCATGGTGGAGGTTGTGTCATGACTTGTGCTTGCGCAGCTGATTCTGGAACAGGCTCAATCATTTTTACTGATGATGTAACTCATGACGGTAGTAGCAGAATGAACTCAGAGGTCCACAGAAACATTGGCAGCCAATTTATATAGAAATACATCCAAACTAATTAGAGGAATTTTATTATTATTATTAGTTATTATCATTCTATTCATCTTTTGATCTTATACATAAATGTCTTCAGTGCACAGCAAAAACAAATCAACTGGACCTTCTGAGAAGTGATGGTTGCTGGAGCCTATCCCAGCTGTCTCATTTAAATTGTATAGATAAATTGCTATACAAAAATTAATTTGTATAGCATGTTACATTATGCAATATTACTGCAAGCATAATTATTAGTTTTTTTTATCAGTCACAGCACTCTATAATTCTTGTGCAACATTGAAGTTATTCATTATAGCCCTCTTTGAAAGATGATATTAGTTCCTACCTGCTAGTGTTTATGGTGGACCTGTTGCTCTCAGTAATATGTGAATTAGCCAGCTGAGCTAGTAAGGTTGAATACATAATGTCTTGCTATGTTCATGTTTATGACAGATGATACTTTTAAGGGGAAATGTAACCATCCATCCACAGTCCAGAGAGACTGGACAACACTATCACAACTACAAAACATTAGCTCTACAGTTGCAATAGCATCAAGGTAAGTCACAGAATCAGAATCAGAATACTTTATTAATCCCCGGGGGGAAATTACTTACACACAATCGCATAAAGTGCTATCACACACTACTATGCATCATCCAAAACTCTCTGTCCACAGACTCATACCAATAGAAGAAAGAACAAAATGTCATGTTATGAGTCAGCATGCCTAGGTCTCCACATTGGCTCCAGTTCTTCTATTTCAGGGGACAGGCTATGTGCCATGGGGGTAGAAATTTTTTTGTGAGGGATGTCTTAACTTGTAGTCTGGACAGGTGGTGGACTGACACTTATAAAGTATCCTATAGTGACAAAAATGGATTGCTGGATGCATAAAAAATCATTAAAGTTTTTATCCTATAAGTGTTTACAACATACCTGCAAGATACCATCACTAGATTGATGTGATTTTACTTTTTTATCTGATATTACCCACACAAGGTAAGAAGAGTGTGGTCAGGATTCCTCAATTTTTTGATCTCATTTAGCCACAAGAGCATTAATCAGGTCAACACTGATGCAGCGAGATAAAGTCTGTCTTGCATTCAGTTTTAATTCACCCCAAAGGGGCTGGATCAAGTTAAGGTCAGGTCTCTACGCAGGGAGTTCTTACAAAATAAATTGTATGGACTTAATGGACCTGGCTTTAAGCAGTTATGTCAAAAAAGAAAAGGGCAAACACAGACTGTTTCCATAAGAGTGAAAACACTATGTTGTCAAAAATACTGTTGCATTCAACTGGAAGTCAGAAAAAAGTCAGACACTATGTATGTTTTTGGCAAAATGGCACATAATAAAATTCAAAATAACATTTTCTAAATAATGCAGAGGTTGTAATGTTTCTACATTAACCAAAAGTCAGTACAACTATTTTCTGAACACAAACACAAAAATGTGACCTTATCTGATGAAGAACCATCTTGCAGAGTTCAGCACCGTCACACTGTGTAGACACCACCTTTTCTCAAACAGTTTTCACAGGACTCTTGCAGTTAGGGTGACCAGATGTCCCTCTTATGTGAGACTGCAGACCATTTTTAACCCTTGTCCCCCTCTCCTATATCTTGAGAGAATGTCTCACATTTTGACTGGATCTAGTTTTTTAAGGTTAGTCACCACAAAGTCACAAGCTACACAGATTTTTATGGAATATGATGAAATGTTTCATCTAGAAAGAGGGACATATTGTCACCCTATCTGCAGTCCTGTGATAAACTAAGAACACCTCACGATTCAAATCACGTTCAGCATTTGTTTATGCACAGCACTCTTAAGGTCCCACTACAGCATTTCAGTTGGGTTGAGATGTGGACTTTGACTGGGCCATTGCAACACCTTGATTCTTTCCTTTTTCAGCCATTCTGTTGTAGATTTACTGGTGTGCTCGGGATCATCGTCCTGTTGTATGACCTAATTTCAGCCAGGCATTAGTTGCTCCACAGATCGCATCATATTTAATTCTAGAACACTTTGGAATACATAGGAGTTCATGATTGACTCTGAATGCAAGATGCCCAGGTTCTGTAGCTGAAAAACAAGCCCAAATCGTCACCCCTCCGCTATAGTGCTAGACAGTTGGTAGGAGGAGTTTGAGCTCAGATGCTGTGTTTGGTTTTTATCAGACATGGTGCTGTATAATATGGCCTGACATCTCCACTTTGGTCTCATCTGGAATGAAGTTGTTCCTGAAATCTTGCGATTTGTTCAGATGCAACTTTGCAAGCCACGCTACAATTTTCTTTTAAAAGAGAAGAGGCTTTAACTTGGCAACCCTTCCAAACAAGTCATACTTATTCAGTCTTTTTCTAATTCTACTGTCATGAACTTGGAACTTTCAACATGTTAACTTAGGCATACAGGGTAGTGACTTACACATTTGCCTTCCAAGAAAAATGTCCCTGGTTCGACTCCAGATGGGAACACAAGTCCCTCTCACCACAGAGGGTTGCGTCTAGTGATAGGAATTTCGACCCAGCTCTATCGGCTCCCAAATGGCTCTTTGTGTTATCTTTTATAAATCAGTCAAATTTTGCACTCTTTTGACTTATAATACAGTGGGCACGGAAAGTATTCAGACCCCTTTAACTTTTTCACTCTTTGTGTCATTGCAGCCATTTGCCAAAATCAAAAAAGTTCATTTTATTTCTCATTAATGTACACTCAGCACCCCATCTTGACAGAAAAAAACAGAAATGTAGAAATTTTTGCAAATGTATTAAAAAAGAAAAACTGAAATATCACATGGTCATAAGTATTCAGACCCTGTGCTCAGTAATGAGTAGAAGCACCCTTTTGAGCTAGTACAGCCATGAGTCTTCTTGGGAATGATGCAACAAGTTTTTCACACCTGGATTTGTGGATCCTCTGCCATTCCTCCTTGCAGATCCTCTCCAGTTCTGTCAGGTTGGATGGTGAA
>VUQH01086396.1:0-10864 GCA_015106775.1 Etroplus canarensis | reverse complement strand
CCTAACAGTTTGTTAAGTTTATCGTAAAATGTCTTTGGTAAAGGCAGTGGGAGTGTTTGAAAATAATATAAAAACTGGGGTAAAATAGTCATTTTTATCAAATGTATTCGGCCACCGTCTTTCCCTTTTCACGTATATGGCTTCCTTGACTCCCCGCTCAAACCAGCGTTCCTCCCTGTCCAGGATGTGTACATCCTCATCATTGAAAGAGTGTCCACTGGCCTGTAGGTGTAAATAGACTGCGGAGTCCTGGCCTGACGAGGAGGCTCTTCTATGTTGTGCCATCCGCTTCGCCAGAGGTTGTTTGGTTTCCCCGATGTATAAATCCTGGCAATCCTCCTGGCACTTAACCGCGTACACTATATTACTCTGTTCAGATCTGCCAACCTTACCTGCACATTTACCCACTTTGCAACTGCTAGACTTCTCCTTTTGTTTTTTCCATTTGTTGGGGTTATTGGATTGTTTGGTCAGCGTGGGATTTTTTTGTGAAAAAGTCCATGAAGTCGACCTCGCATAACATGGAATGCTTAGACGGCTTCCACAGGTCTCTTTTCTGTCAGTATTTAGTTCATAGTTTCTTTTCCGCATGGTTCCAGTGGAAACCTGAACATTGCCAGGCCCATTCCTGTTGCAATTTTACAGTCTACCGCGATGCATAAGCCCATGATGCTCAAGAAAAATGTGTCCATTTTACCCAGAAGTTAATGAGCAGCGCTGAGCTGTGTGGCAACATTGATGTCACGGGGACAGAAAAAGCCGAGCAGTGATTTGAAAGCAACGGTCACTTCTAGACAGTACAAAACCTCAAACTACTCATAATTAAAAACATATTTTGAAGAAGTATGCAAATGTTTAGGGGTGAAATTACACTGATAATCCAATTATGTTTTTTCTCAAATTGTTTCATTTGCCCTTTAAACTGTCCATCACCCCCATGATACTGTTTCTATCAATACTGCCAAACAGTTATTTTCCATACCCTCTATGGTCCACTCTGGTGCTTAGTACACTTCCCCTTTTTGCACATAATCTGTCTTTGCATAATCTGGGACCTTTCAGCCAGCTGCCCCCCCCCAAATTTCTGAGTTATAGCACACAATGTTTTTTCCTGCTCTTAACAAAAAGGCTGTACTTTGTACCTCAAGCACTCTTAACCATCATTACATTGTTACTTGTTAAAACATCATCAACATCATTGTTAATGTATTAATTCAAAAAGTTACTTATTTTCAACACAATAAATTCATACTTAGAGATTTATATTCATTTAACTTTAGTCATCATTGACTCAATACTTCAGTCTTTTCAACATATGTTGACGTGGCTCATTTGCATCGGTCACATTTGCATTAACAATTAATCATTTTATTCCTCCGTGTCTTGTCATTACTTCGTTACTTTCAGTGGGAGTTCATTTGATGCTTTTGTTAAGCAGAGGACCCAGGAAACTCAATCCTATCGACAGCACCTACCTGTCAAATGAACATGCTGAGGTGATGAATATAAACAATTTTCTCAGAGCATCTACCAGCATCACATGCTTAAGGAACTTCTCAGAGAACTTGATGAAAATGCTGATATCTTTTGCTGCACAGCAATGTGGGATAACTCAGCAAAGGCAGGGTTTTAGCATACTTTGGGTCCATTACGAGAGAAGTATCTTTTTTGGCAAAGCTTTGGAGGCAGAACGCAACATGGTTGGTGTGTGAGTGGAAAATGGATACAGTATGCACGACTCCAGGAATCAAACTGGTTAAACTAAAAGAGGGTTTTATTTTGTCAGAAAGGTTCTTTCAGAAATAAAGTCCATAAGTTGAAAGTCCAGGCATTTAACCCACAAAGAGCAGGAAACCTCACACAGGCAGAGGAGCAACATTGACGACGCAACACTGAACTGGCAAGGCAGAGTATAAATAGACAAGGACTAACGAGTAAACAAGAAACAGGAGGGAGAGGCGCACAGGTGGCAACAATCAAAGACAGGAAGTCAAATTGAACATAAAGTACAAGACCAGACTGGTTACAAAATAAAACCGTAAATGGAGATCATGACACAAGACCAAACTTGACAAATGGCAAGAACACAGCAGGGAATATCTGGGGAACTAAATAACATAAACAAGGCTTACTTTAGTAAGGTGCAACAATAAACAAAAGGGTGCAATAAGAGAATAAAACATGGCAAGGTTCAACTGGAATATAAATTATAAATGAGGGATGCCAAGACAGAAAGTAAAAACTAAGATTTTCAAAAACCTGAAAGAATTCAAAAATATACAAAACCAAACTGTAAAACACAAGACCATGACAGGGGTGTTCAATGAAGACCAGCAGAGTGACTGTACACACTGCCCAAGGAAACATAAAAACAGGAGCACATGGGATCCAAAGTCTAAAAGTCTCAGAGAGCCTAAGGGCTCAAAATCGTCAAAAGTTCAAAAGCATGCGGCCACAAAGACCACCTCCCAGGCGGCCGGAGACAAAGGCCTAGAGACCCCCCTCCACGTGGCCGGAGGCGAAGGCTTGGAGGGACCAATGGGGAGGCTGGCAATCGGGCTGGAGGCAGGAACAGTAGCAGGTGAGCAAGGCGAGACGCTGTCAGGCTAGGGCTTAGATAAGGAGCTGTCAGGCTGAAACTATGGAAAAGGAGACGCTGGAGTGTTTTCCCCAGGTACTTCCGACACCTCCTGTCTACGGGAATAAGCCACATGCCATAATTCCAGTAAACTAGGTACCGATTTAATCCACAGCTTGGATCTGCAAATATTGAAAATGAGGCTTAGGTATCCCATTCTACCCAGTGGATCTGGGGCTTCCAAAGCCTGAACAAACCTAACCAGTTCAGTTATTGGTTCGAATGGCGCATTCTCATTATAATTGGCTTTCGTATTTTCTGTTAAAACATAAAAGTGATGAGTTTTTTTTTGATGTTGTGTGAACTGTGTCTTAAATTTCTATCAAGCAAGAGTACTATTGTGATAATTGTCGTTTTATCACCCAGCTCTATGAATATGCCTACCCAGACCATCCCTGACCCACCACCAGACCCTTTATGTTGATCGATACTACCAGCTGGTGTTAGAACTAGATTAGATTAGAGTAGATTACTTTATTGTCATTTCAACTACATATTAAATGCACAGTGAAAAGAAATGGCGTTCCTTCAGGACGTGGTGCCCCATACAAGGGTAATGCCGGTCGGCCAGGGCCCGCCTCTGGCCCAGCACAACACCCTGCCCGCGATGTCCTTATCCTTGGCCACCGGCATTAGGCGACGCCGAGGACTGAAGGCCTGGTCCACACAGCAAGCCGAGATCGGAGGCCCCATAAACCGCTCAGCCGCAGCATTAGCCCTGGAACCATACTCCCCCCAGAACCCAAAGACTTTGGTTTCCTGGACGCTGCCTGACATGTCATGAAAACAACGTCGCTGGATCGCCAGTTAGCATCGTCTGTGATGGAGCTACGACGGTATCCGGTCGTCCCCGAACTCCTGACTTTCGAACACAAACACCACCATCCTGGCATCCACACACCCGAATACCTGGCCAAAAAAGGGACAGTCAACGGGATACAAGCACCACCTTGGTTCTGGAGCAGCTGTGCGCTACCATCGTGCCACCATCTTGGCCCGTTTGTTGTGCTTTTTCTGGAAGATCAGGCCAAAATAATTTGTTCCTAATTGCTACAAAAGACAAACCACTTCTCTGGTTAGAGAATTTATTGGATTTTCAAATTTACTCATTGGCCATATGAGGATCCACCTCTTGAGTTAAAGAGACCTCCCAGAAATGGATGCCAAAAGCATTGTGTATAAACATTTTGTAATTTCAGACAGATTTATATGCTGGTGCTGATTGGTCCAAACCTAAAGAGAAGTTACTAAACCTGATGATTGACCTTCTATGACCCTGTCCATCTCTTCTAGAGTAACTTGCCTGTCTCCTGTAATCTCCTCCATGCTCTTGAGACTGTGCTGTGCTGGGAGACATGGCAAACCTTCTGGCAATGGCACGTACTGATGAGCCATCCTAGAAGAGTTGGACTCCTGTGCAACCTTTGATATCTAGGGTGTTAACATGAGGTGATACCCAGGTATCATCTCATGTTAACAGTAGTGACCCTGACCCTAACCCAATGCAAAAACTAGTGAACAAACACCCTGAAAAGATGAGTGGGGAAAAATGCCAGTGGCCTCCACCTTCAAAACCATTCCTGTTTTAGGGGTTGTCTAATTCTTGCCCCTCTAGTGTACCTATTATTGATTTAATAAACAACAAAGCAGCTTAATTTAATTAAATGTACCCCCACAGCTTAACTGACCTGGTCAAAGCACCAGAAGTTTAATTGATTGATGCTATACTCTGATTATAAAGTCTTTTTTTTTTTAAGCAGCGAATATTTGTCACACTGGCACACCAGCAGTTGCCAATGATGTCTACAGCACTGAAGCATTAATCTATCATAACAGACTCCACTGAACAAACCTAGGTTAATTAATTATCAAACAGAACATGTGAGCTCTGCAGCAGAGCTAACCATGGTGATGTAGCCTAGTAAAAAGTGGACTGCTTTCATAGTACTGAAAACCAAGGGTTAACCCTCCTGCTTCATAGTACAGGTCTCAGTTTGCCTGCTCTAGAAGGTAAAATTAGGGCCTTTTTTTTTTCTTTTACAGAATGGTCTGTTGACTTTTCTGGCTATGAAGTTATGGAGGACCTATAACCTTTACATATATCTATCATGTTTTTCAACCAGGCCTAGTTCTGCTCCTAAATTTTGTGCTTTCTATGTTACAAAATGACTGTTGTTGCCCTATCCCCGAGAGTACCGGCACCTTGAATTAAGTAGCTCTTCAAAAAATTGTGTTCAAGGGTCCACCTTCAGAACAGAGGGAGTACAGTCAAGACAAATCAGATCCCAAGACAAAGAATACATACAAAGTTGTCAGTCATTAATTTCTGTATGCCCACAACTTACTCACTGTGTAATTAGTCATCTGTTTGTTTTTTCTTTTTTTTTCCCAGACAAGAAAAGTGCTTAACTGAAGTTGTCACTTGAAAGATTGCTCTCCATGCAATGCTTTCTGGATATCTTGACCGCCAAGGAGGGGCCTTTCCTCCAACACCTGAGGACACCCTGGTTCACCTGGCAACTGGAACTCAAAACATGGTAGCGTCTGTACATGATGAGGAAGCTAGAATCGCTTATACAGTCCTGTTGTAGTCAGTATTGTAGTGAACAATCAAAAAGAATTTCCAGAGTCTCCACTGCCTACAAGAATCACAATCAAGCACTGAATTTCAGCACCCCAGCCCTGAGGATTGTGCATTAAGGTTACACAGCATTGACCACCAAACAACAGGAAATACTGGTTTTCATTCATCAGCACATGTATTGATACAGCACAGCTTTATGGGAAGGGACCTGATAACTGTAGGACAGATTTCCTAAAAAGTTCAAATTTGAATGCTGGTGGACTGAAATAAGGAAGGAAATATACCCCACTTCTGGGAGAAAGAGTCTCAGCTCAGAGTTTTTCTTGGCAGTTGTCTTCAATATCTGAGAAAAAGGTCTGCATGGCATCTGGATTGTTGTGTCCCTTATTAAAACGACATCCTCGTGATGTCAAATCTTCAGTTAGAACCTCATCAGCTTCCTTAGAGAACATGGATTCCAAAACTGAAGCTATCAGATCTGAGTTTTCAGTTGAAAGACATCTTGCTTCTCCAAACTTTGAACTGATTAAGACACAAAATCTAGATCATTCAGAAGCAACTCATTCCACTCCCTCTCAGAAAGTCCTCAGGAGTCAGCCATCCAGAGGTGAAATCTCTCAAGTTTTGAAAGTAGAAAAAGACAGACCAGTGATAAAGGAGAAAATATTAGACTTTATTAAAAAAGAAGTTGCACTTTTAAGGTCAGTTTCGAGAAAGAAAGATGATGTGGAGCGGCAAAGTTCCAGTTCTGCTCGTAATGAGAAGTGCACAACTGAAGTTGGACAAGAAGAAGACTGTTCGAAGGGCAGCAGAGGAACTGAGTTATCTCCAAATTGTAAAGAGAAATGTGATACATCTGCGTCAGAGAAACATTTAACAGGTACATTCATCTCTGCTGTGTATAGAACTCAAAACATGCTTATTAAAAAAATCTGTTGGAAGTTTGCCAATATGGATTTTGATTTGCAGGAACAAGTACTTGGGTGAAATTATGTCTGTAAATGGTTATGGCGATCTTCCTTTTTGATGATTGTTCAAAGATAAAGAAATTTAGCAGTAATGATGATGTGGATTTTTCTGGTCAAGCTGTGGACCCAGTCAAGGGCCAGTTGAAGACTGAGACTGAGTCTGAGCCTCCACACCTTATTCTCTTGAGTCTTTTCTTCTGAAAGTTTCTAAGTATTCCGCTCTACTTTTTAAAGAAAATAACAAAGTCTAATCAGAGCACAGGAGTCCAGAGAAGTTTGAGTCCAAAGAGCTTTATTCTTCAACATGAAGTCCAAAGTCTGAGCTGTCCTGCAGGAGCAACTGAACTTTACTAACCAAACATCTTATATATTGTCAATTGTAGGTGTGCTGCATACCAGGAACATGTCTGACCATACGTAGACATGCCCCCTTCTATCCTTTTATGGTTTCTTTTGGGACGAATCTACTTGTGTCCAATTTTAGCCCTCTCCACTCTTTATATTAGTAGAACTTGCTTTTACTGGAGTCCTTTCTGACTTATTGGAGCCCCTTCTTGTTTTATGTTAAACAAGATTTACTTAAGGTTGTCAGGTTCCCGGGTTTAAAGCACAGGCCCAATGCAGGACTAGTGCTTCTCTGGCTCTCTGTTTAAAGGGTCCAGTCTCCTGGTCTGATGAGTATTACCCAGCCAGATTTCCTGGAGTACGTTTAAGCTGGGAATAGGGGACTCGCCTAGCTTCTCTCACTGCTGTCGATTCCAACGTCTACCCTGCTTCCCCCAATCACCCACCCTACCTGGTAGCCGTATCAGTTATGTGGGAGATCGAGCACGTTAGTTATAGTAGCTCCCCTTGTAAGACTCTTGTAGTTGGTGGATTAGCTAGGAATGGGTTTTAAAGGTGAGGAAAATTCACCCTAAGGGGCTGTTTTTATAGGTGGACTCAAAACTAGACTAACCTTTCAGAACCTTGAGATGTAACTTGCACAGAACTTAGAACTTAGCATTTACATGGCTGAGAAGATTTAGTAAATAGTCAGATTCAGTACTTTAAATGCAGGAATATAAATTTATTACGCAATTTAGCAAGAGCCAAGCAACAGCAGTAAGACATTTATTTCTATGTCAAATCAATCTAAAGTTATAATTCCTCTCTATAGTAACTCTCTCTAATGTGGTTGGCTGGCTTAGTACTATTTTTGGTGATCATCTTTGCTGGGGTTGCATCCTTATCCTCTTGTCCGGCCGAGACCTGAGGGCAGGGGCGCTCCTGTAGGTGGAGGCAGTTTCAGCTGGGGTCCTTGATGTAATATGAAATCCAAGCAGTTCCACGCTCTTGCTTCACCGTTCCACAGTGGGGATTTAAGAGATCTCATGACTGCCGAATGCAGTCCACAGGTGGGGGATATTCCTCTGTAGACAGGGTCAAAGATCTCTCCTGCAATTGGCCGTATATCCCGGGATGCTAAACTGGTAGCATCGTAGGCTCTTTAGCGACATCAATGCTCAAATCCCACATTCCAAGAGGGAACGTCTCTTTTTATTCTCCTCCGCAGCTGCACTGCCCCCTCGGCTCCCTCTGTCTTGCCCTCCATGGTTAGATGTGCCTGTTTACAGATCAGACATTCCAGCCAGCGCACACACTTTCATCTCTTTCCTCTCTTAACAAAAAGGATTATAATTCATTTCACACTACTTTGTAACATTAGCTGTATTAATTCAAAATGATTCACTTAACTTTAGTTATGATTAATACTTCAAATATATATCAGAAAGCACATATAATGTGTATTGGTTATGTTTGCATCAGCATAATCATTTCAGCCATTTCAGTCCTCTGTGTCTTATCATCATAAGCATGAGCCTTTATGATGTTTTCTTGGAGCAGAGGGCCCAGAACTCTCAATCCTATCGACAAGGTACACAAAGTTTGTTTCTGATGGAGTCTGA
Source organism: Etroplus canarensis (assembly GCA_015106775.1). Classification (NCBI taxonomy): domain Eukaryota; kingdom Metazoa; phylum Chordata; class Actinopteri; order Cichliformes; family Cichlidae; genus Etroplus; species Etroplus canarensis. The sequence continues at coordinate 2,725 of VUQH01086396.1, read as the reverse complement.
ACTCCTTCATTGAGCTTTTTTTTTAAAAAGACAATTCTTCCATCCTGCGGCCTCTCATTATGGTATGGTATGGCAAACAGGTGGGAGATTATACTTACACACATGCATTCTGCACAGAAATATATCCTGCAGAAATAGACAAGGGGATCAGGCTACACACATGCATTTTGTACAGAAATGGACACTACAGTGATCAAAATGTTCATAGTAAGTACTTACCACTAGTACCACAAGTACTACTTCTCCTTGCTAGCCTAGAAAGCAAAAACCAAGGATTGTAGAAAACATGGATGACCTAAAAGTGAAGGCAAAACATCTCTATTACCCTCTGTTGTCTGGCTGCAGTATAGGTGTCCATTTTAGTATATGGACAAGATTAAACTAAAAGGAAAAAGTTCTCCTAAGATAAAATTTTCCCAACGATGGCTTGTGCCATTTTAAGCTGTTCTTATAAATTTTTATAAATTTGTTTTGAAATAAATGACATTTCTGGAGAAACTGCTGTTGCTACTGCTCGACTCAGTCCATGGCTTTCTCATGGGATATACTTGAGAGGCAGTGATCAAAAGATCTTATCTTCGATGTCCCTTTTTGCTACATTATCTTGAATAATGTGAAAACCGAAAAATGTACGCCTGACCAAAACAGTAGCTATCGTCTAGTTGCTGAACCGGTCAGTTTGGTGCACTAACCATTTCTCTACGACAGATGGCATTGGAAAAGATGGGTGTCCAGTAAGAATACTATCAACATTTTAGTCGAGCATAACAATAGTGCAACTGTTCGCTTTCAGCAATCCTACTAATTAATTTGAATGTTCCTTCAGCATTCATTGTTGATGTTCATATGCCATTTTTCAGCACTTTATAACTTTAAATGTGTGGCATTTTCAGGAAATTAATGCTGTTTTTTAGTTTTTTTGTAACTTGAAATCTTCTTTAAACCCACCTTAATTTGAGCTTTAGCTACTTCAGCATACTTTCAGTGAGAGAAACTATTCAAACGATATGGCATCAACTTCTCTGAGGAATTCCCTAAGCATGCAGTGCTGGTAGAAAGAGAATGTCCTGAGAAAATTGATCATTTTCATCATTGTATTGATCACCTCAGCATGTTCATCTGACAGGGAGGCACAGACGGCAGATTGATCAATAATGCAATGGCAAGCTATGAGCTCAGGATTGTCCTCCACAGCAGATTAATCTGTGGTGTTAATTTGGCCACATATTTATGCCAGATGCCCTTCCTGACACAACCTTCTGTGGTGAGAGGGGCTTACGTCCCCAACCTGGAATTGAACCAGAGACCTTTCACTTGGAAGGCAAAGGTGTAAACCACAGCACTGCAGGGACACCAAGTCTCCAAAACGTAAAGACTTAACGCCCCTATCACTCCTTGATGATTATTCAGCATATGCCGACACAGCATACGCAGGTTAAATTGTCAAGGTGTCAGAGGGGCTTTACAGAATTACAGTGGGAGCCTCTAGCATCATGAGTACCCCCACCTCTCTCACACTGCAATGTTAAATTATATTCTCTCTTGAGTGAAAACAGAAATGGAGGCACTTTTTAAACTGTGATTTTCCTTCATTTTTAGTGTTAACTGCACAAAAAACAGCTTAAGTAACGTGTCCTGACGCTCCTGGTGGGACAGGCTTTTGACTGGAAGCTGTGTTCTTTGCCTGAGGGAGTGGTGTTTTCTAGGGTGCATCAGTGAGTGTTTCTGATTAGTGCATTCAACTGGAAGTGTGGTACACCAATCAGGAGTAGATTTCTGACTGGAGGATTCAGCTGTAGCATGTTTCTGCTGGATCACATTTCAGCAGGCAGTATGATTTCTGTTTCTGTCACAGATGCTTAAATGTCTGCATTTAATGGGCCTGCAGACATTTGCAGCCTCTCTACACCAGTTATCCATGTGTGTGTCAGTTTCCCTGACTGTTTGTGTTTTACATTATGGGAACCTATTAGAGTCATGTGATCAAATGCATATATAGAGAGCTACATTATTAGGCAAACCTGTTGTTCAGATTCACAATTATAATGTCTAGTCTGGTTATTATATACAAGAAAATTTTTGCTGGCCACTTTTATAAGTACAGCTGCTCTAAGTTCAGTTTGGCCATTTTATTAGGTACACCTACTCAACTGAAAATTTAAACTCACCAGGCACTAGTTACATCTTTTCAACTTCCAAGTTAAAGTCAATGCCAACTTTATTACGTACACCTCAAAATCACCTGCTCAACTTGAAACTCGGCATCAAAAAATATTTTACTACTTTTAAAATTACTTTTAAAAATTCAGCTGCATCTCATATTTTATTTTGAAATGGAATTTAAAAATCTAGATTTTACACTGTCATCAGTTTTTTCATGCATTTGTCTTGTAGTTCATTTCAACCTGTTCATTTCATTCAGCTTTTCTTGAGGCAATGCAGTTCATGCAGGCATGATCTGTTAAGGGTTAAGGCCTTTGTCTTCAGCACATTTCAGCTCCCAGTTATGATTTTTCTCTATTTTTTTAAACACAATTTCAGATTTAAGCAATTACTGCTTTCTTCAGCTTCCCATTTTGCTAATTTCACATGAGGTATGGAGATGTCTAGGAGAGAGGCCAGTGGACGTTTTAACCAGATTGTTTAACACCATCTTGGAGAATGAGAGAATGCCTGAGGAATGGAGAAGAAGTGCACTGGTACCGATCTTCAAGATTGTGTTAAA
>VUQH01086393.1:0-12863 GCA_015106775.1 Etroplus canarensis | reverse complement strand
GAAGGTGCACACAGGTGGACTATATCTTATACAGGAGGTGCAACCTGAAGGAGGTAGGAGACTGCAAGGTGGTGTCAGGGGAGAATGTAGCTAGGCAACATGGGATGGTGGTCTGTAGGATGACTTTGGAAAGCAAGAAGAGGAAGCAAGTGAAGGTAGAGCCAAGGATTAAATGGTGGAAGTTGAGGAAGGAAGAATGTTGTGCAGAGTTCAAGGAGGAGTTGAGACAGCCAAGAAGGTATTTGAGGTCTCCTCTGGACAGAGGAAAGTAGACAAGGAGGCTTGGTGGTGAAATGAGGAAGTACAGGAAAGTATTCAAAGGAAGAGGCTGGTAAAGAAAAAGTGGGCTAGTCAGGGAGATAAAGAAAGTAGACAGGAATACTGGGAGGCTAAGCGCGTAGCAAAGAGAGAAGTGGCAAAGGCCGAGGAAAAGGCTTATAGTGAGTTATATGACACCAAGGAAGGAGAGAAGGACTTGTATTGAGTGGCGAGACAGAGACACAGAGCTGGAAAGGATGTGCAGCAGATTAGGACGATTAAGGATAGGGATGGAAATGTTGATGGTCAAATATTTCATCAAGTTATTGGTACAGTTTATATCAGTTTGTATAATGTATGGCCTCTAAGATCACAAAGGCTAAATTTCTTAGGAATAGGGGCATCTTTGTGCTCCAACTGAGCTCAAACAAGTGTCAGGATGTCTTATGAATTAATTTAATAAGACTGTGTTGATTTAAACTGGTGGAAGAAAGTGTGTTTACAGCAGAGCCCATCTGTTTTTTAAAGATAGAAAGAGAGTGGAGCAGAGGGTGTGTGTGTCATTGCTGAGTGAGATCAAAACAAGAATTCAAATTAAATTTAATTCAGAGGTGAGTCAGCTGTATATTTTCAGTGTTGTTTTCTGTTTGCTTTTGTCATATTTTAATATGACTGTATAATGAATGCCAGTCTTGCAGCAGCCAGACTGTGCTGCACACAAGAAGAGCCAAAACTGAACTGGTCCACACAGCTGAGTAAACACATACCGGATTAAGCACTATGCTTTTACCAGGGCAGCTGAGGCAGTAAACAGGAAGGTTGGCAGTGCGATCTCTGGCTTCTCCAGTCTACATGCCAAAGTGTCCTTGAACAAGACACTGAACTCCAAATTGCTCTTGATGCATCCATCAGAGTGTGAATGTGTGATAGTTAAATGTGCCTAAAGATATAGAATAAAGTGCAGTATGAGTGAATGGATGAATGAGGCTTGTAGTAAAAGGCACTTTGAATGCTCAGAGTAGAAAAGCAACATGTACTCAGCCTGCTCCAATTCAAAACAAAGAGGCGTAGCCATACTGATTAACAGAAAGACACATTTTACCAAAAGAAACCCTGCAATAGATCCAGAAGGTAGATTTATAATACTTAATACTGTATGTCTATTCAAAATATAGACTTCTGCCTTGTTAGTATATATGGACCAAATGTTGATGACATGCAGAGGGTTGGTGTGAGGGAAGAGGATGCAGGGATAGGGTGAGATAGAGGCAGATGAGCCACTGTGGCGCCCCCTAATGGGAGCAGCCAAAAGAAGAAGATTTATTGATTCATTGATGTGTATATCACTTTTTTTTGTTGTGGCTGTTAATTGTGACTGATAATTTTAATCATTTATATATTGCTAGGTAGCTTGATCTATGAATGCTCCCCCTCTAGATACGCCCCTGGTCTCATCAGACTGGTCGTCTTACCAAATTTGACCAAACTGACAAATACTGAATCTAAGGACATTTCCCTTTATTCTTTTTACGCTGAAGCCTGTTTGTGTTTCTCATTGTTATGTGTGTGGAAAATATTCTCTTTAATACTACAGACTAATTATAAAAGCCATTACTGATTGTGTAAAGTCAACAAGTACTTGTTTTAGCCACGCACACAAACCTCAGAATGGTACTGAAAATGCTCCTGACTTTATGCTCTTGACTCTGCTGTTATACAACATGGTCACACAATTCAGTATACAGAAGAAATAGGAAATAGTGGTAATTTGTGGATTATGGCTACAAGAGCAAAAGGTGTGTTTATTTTTTGTTAGTGGAACAGGTGTACCTAATAAAGTGGACAGCAAGTGTATAGTCATGTTCTCATAAGAGACAACTTTTGTACTCAGTACATAAAAGTCTTCAAATGGAAAGACATTTTCCAGATTGATTTGTCTAACTGACATCTAGAGTCCAGGATCCATCCTGGTAAGTTCTCCATGATATCAGGAGATGCTCCTGTGCATGTCTGCAAGGAGCTGATCCCCTGTGTTCACATACATCCTATATATTTCTTTGTGTGTTTATTTGTAACAATCTCTGCTGTCCTCTTGGCAGGTCTGTGTTGAGGTCTGGAATAAGGAAGAAGAAGAAGCCTTTCCAATGATCTTCGGACCTTTCTTTTGCTTTGGATGCTGTGGAGCATGCTCAGAAAGCACTGAAGTGGCATCAAGTAGCAGCTTATTGAAAAGCAGTTACAGTTTAGTCAAAAACTGCTTCCATGGGCTTTAAAGTTATCATCTCAATTGATGATGCGGTGAACAGTTGGCACTGCTGAAGCGAACTTTTTGGATGCCAACCATGGATTAGCCAGTTTGGGGAGCAGTTTGGAGCAGCACAGCTGAGGAACCAGTGCTGCTATGGGATTAGGATTCAATGCAAATGGAGACACAACAACACCGGAGCCAGTAGAACACAGTATCTATCTATCTATCTATCTACCTATCTATCTATCTACCTATCTATCTATCTATCTATCTATCTATCTATCTATCTATCTCTGTCTATCTATCTACCTATCTACCTATCTACCTATCTATCTATTAGTGTCTGTCTGTCTATCTGAGTCTGTCTTGTCCTATTTTTCCTTTTTCTCTTTTTCACCCTCCATTTCCACCCAGTCTCTTCCTTATCTCTTCATCATTCTCAGTGACCTTCCTTTCTTGCTTTTGCCACACATGTTGTATAGCACTTGTTTGCTGTGTGATGGTGATGATTGTGATCTCATTGGTCATGATCATGGAGGGAGTGGTATTATTGGTTGACTCCCACATTAGGAAGCTGAGTTGGGCAATATGGCAAAAAATCTTATCACAATAACATTTCTGTTTCAGTCATTATTGATTTATGTTTCGATATAAAGCAAATAATTTTCTCTGTTCAAGAAGTGAAAGTGAGATGTGAAAATATCAAAGTAAATTTTGGTTTAATTATTATTTATTTTTTGTAAACAGTCAGAGATGACAAATATACAGTGCATCCGGAAAGTATTCACCACCACCATGAGGCAGACATTTTGACCAACTATAGCCATTTATTCCTAAAGCACAGTGAGGGTGACTTAGGCGATCTGTTAAGTTTGATTTGTGAAGTAACTTGGGTTATGACCAAAAAATACAAAATAACTTTCCATTATCCCTGTCAATGGGGACAAGGCTAAAAGGGGGGTCATGGGGTGGCACTACCCCACAGTAGTTTGAGTGGCGCCTCCTGGTGTCCTGCACAACTTGTGCTGCAGATGCTGAGATGTACATATTGGAGCCACATTATGAAGTGCTTTAAAAACAAGTAAAAAGGTAATGTGCCCACTCCTTCTGCTCACAGTAAGCACTCAGGCTGCAGAGTTCTGAATCGTTTCTACCTGATTTATAACATTTTCAGGTGAACCAGTTGGCAGAACATTACAGCAGCGGAGCCTGCATATTAAAGCATGCATTAGTTAGTAAATCATTAATGACAGCTTTAGAGACAGACCCACATCAGCCCTGAAGTTAAAATCTGAGTAAAGATCACTCCTAGGTTCAGTTTTGACTCTAGTATGTCTGTCTGCACTTTTTACTACAAACCTTATTCACATTACAAAGCTTTTTAATCTTTGCCTTTAAGTGCATCTGAACTGTCACACAATCACACACTGATGGATCCAGCTGAACTTGGGGTTCAGTGTGTTGCCCTAGGAAACTTAGACATATAGGCTGAACCAGCCAGGGATCAAACCATCAACTTTCCAGTTAGAAGACATTCCATTCTATCTTCTGGATCACAACCACTCTTGGCCAAGCTGTAAAAATCTTTGTGACATCCTGGCATTATTTTCTAAATAACATTTAGGAACTAAATAATATTGTCTGGTCTCATCTGGTAACACATAAAATTGTGCGCCATCAGGTAATGGCTATGAAATGAGACCTGTCTTCTGATGACTTCTCTGAGGGCCAGCATACATTATAAAGAAGTGATCCTAAAATTGATCCCTGGGGCGTGATAAGGGTTATATTAGAGGTTCTGGAGAATTTCATCAACTGCAACAAATAACTCTTAACCAGAAAGATAAAATAAATACAATTTAAAAATTTATCAAAATAGTACATCATGGCTGGAAATTACATGTGGGGCCAAGAGGGTCCATGTTAATCAATTAAATCAGTGTGAGAAATTTCGAGTCGTCTGACTTGGTGTTTACTCATGATCATTTTCTCAGTGGCCTTCCTCTAATGGTTCTTTTAATGGTTTTTGTACCAGTGGATTTTCAAAAGTCCTGGACTCTGCTTGAGTTGCGCCGGAACTAAGATGCTGAACATGCTGAACATGATTAGACTTCAGCTCAAAGCTCATGCTGTTTTCTGAACAAGCAGCTGAAAATGTGGGAAATCCAGTTTTGGTTTAAATCCCATCCACACCCCACTTTATTTGGTCATTTCTCTTCATTTAAACGCTCCGTTTAGCACTGTGTTGGGTTAGAAAAGACAAGAAACAAGCGAGCTTTTATAAAAGTGTTTATCAAAATAAATTAGAACATAATTACACTAGAAAATATGAAACATTTTAGCCCATTTTCGGCACTTTAGCAAAATATTGATAACAGTGTGATATCATGCAGAAGCTTTCTCTGGAGATGCTGGTGGGAAACATTGTGGTCCAACATGCGCTCAGTCCTTCAGTGCGCATTTTACGCATCATGTATAATAAAGATGATAAGGCACCAGCGGCAGCGGCGCAAACAGCTGGAGCGCAGAGCGCTGCTGGCGGTGCAGCGGAGGAGCTGGGAGCGAGGACAAGCCGTGCTGGTCCTGCTCTGCCGGCCTCCCGCGCATGCACTCCTTCTTCCACTTGGTGCGCCTGTTCTGAAACCAGATCTTGACCTGGGTCTCGGACAGGCGCAGGGCCGAGGCGATGGTGTGTCGCTCCAGCACCGACAGGTAGTGGCACCTCTGGAAACTGTGCTCCAGAACCTGCAGCTGCTCCAGAGTGAAAGCTGTCCGGACCCGACGGCTCGGAGCCCTCTCCTCTGCGCTGCAGCTTTCACCTGCCGGAGGACGCCGCGCCTTCCTGGGCTCGTCTCTGGGAGTGTGAGCTTCTGCAGGAGAGCAGCAAACCAGGATCAGTTAATAAAGCATCTTTGTTGGATCTAACTTCCCAGACCTCAGAGCTTTCTTCTTACCTGGGGCAGCTGCGTCCTCAGGGCACATCACTTTCCCTGTGAACTTTCTGGGGTCCAAAATATCCTCGACAGAAAACGGTGTTGTGTGGATAAGAGTCAGTTTGGCTTCGTGTGGCTGCATGTCAGCTGGCTGTGGTCCGGTGGTCAGTGAGCTTCTTTTTATATGTACAGCCTGTGCACATGCCGCCAGAGCGCCTGTAAAAATTTACATTTCATTCAAACAGATACCCAAATGAAGCAATGCGTCTTCCAGGAACAATGGGAGCCAGTGTCCTCCGTGTGCGCAGACACGCTCCGGCCCCGTGGGACCCCCGTGCGGGCTCTTGAAAATGGAAATGCGCGCTCTCAGCTGGGGGCACCGAGGCAGTTATTTATTGCCTGGTTAAAATGTGTCCTCTTTCTTGGGCTCTGTGTCCCTCACTGAGGACTGGCTTGTCACTATTTGCAAATAGGGGATTTTCCGCTGGTAGGACACGTGGGCGTTTCTGAGGTGATCAAAGGGAAGTGTGGGTCCTCTGTCCCTCAGGTCCAGTTTGTCCTGCTGAGCGGAGCGACAAAGGCTCAGGTTGAATTAGAAGCGCTTTATGAGAGCTGTTGACCATCTGATCTGTGCAGCACCTCAGGCCTCCTGTGGTTAGGCTGCTGACATCACTCTGCTGCCACATTAGTTACAGCTTTTATTACACTTCATGTTCTGGTGAGAGTACAATTCACTTTGTGTTTTAATTGTTTAAGTTCTATCAAGCACACCTGTCCCTGCTGTGTGGCAGTTTACACATTTGCCTTGCAAATAAAAAGTCCCTCCATTCTGTGCCAGGAAGGGCATCCAGAGTAAAACCTCTGCAGAATTAATGATGCAGATGAATCCACTGTGGCAACCCTTTGGGAAGACTTGATGGTACATTGAAGTGATATGAAGCACAAAACAAATGTTTTGGAGATCACTGCTTTATATCTCCTGAAGGATCATTTGGGTTCAGAATTATCACTATCATTTATTAATACCTTGCGTTCATCGGTGTACTCTTCTTGTAGGCTGTAAATGTCCTTGATTCATTTTTGATTTGATTCTTTGGATGATTTTTTTTACAGCCTGTCATGCTCGTGGGATTTTATTGGTCTAGTTTTGTATGTTTTTCAGTTTTGTTTTTGGTTTGGAGTTTATTTATGCTCTGTTCATGTCTGATCCTTAGTTCCCGCCCTGCCTGTGTATTCTTATTGTAATCCTTCAGTTAGGGTTTTGAGTTTCTGTACCAGTTTTATTTTGACTCTGTTATCCCTGTAGCTTATTAGCTTCCTGTGTCCTGGGTTTATGTCTTTCTGACTAGCTGTGTCTTGTCTTTGTTCTCAGTTTTGTTTCCAACTTCTTGTTATACTTTGATACCTGTTATGTTTCATGCCTTGCTTCCTGCCTCTGGTGGTTGCACCTGTGCTCCTTCCCATTGCTCCTTAGTCGTTGGTCTGTGTGTATTTATACCCCTGCCTTTCCTTTGCTCAGTGTTGTGTAGTCTGGTTTAGTGAGGGTTTCTTTATGGCACAGCATGTCAAGTCTTGTCTTCTCTTTCCATGTTTGGTGTTTGTATTTCATGAACTTAGTTTATTTCTGTTCACATCTCCACATGTGGCCTTGGAGTCCTGCATGTTGGGTCCGCACCACCCTTTGGAACTTTAACCCCGTGCTTGTTGGAGTTCATCTACAGTCCATGAGATAAGTCAGAGCATGCTGGCACACCTGGGAGCCATTTTCATCACCACTGTTCTTTAGGCCGAGCAGTTTCCTCTGGTCTCTGCCAGAATGTTAAGCTACTCACCAAGTAATTTTCAGCTGCCTGACCCACTCACTCCAAGGACACCATCACTGCCACAGAAAACCGAGATTCACTGGGACCCTGGACCTCACGCACTGCTCAGGAAATCAGACTGTTTTTGTGTTGCACATTGCTGTGTTGGATTATTCTGACTTGCTGATTCCATCCATCTTTAGCCAAGTACAGTATCTGTCTGCTTTTGGGTCCATCCCTTCCTACACCTTAACATCTGGAGCATTTCATATAAACTGCTTTAGTCTCCTCATAGTTGCTGCATGTCTGCAAGCCACTTTGTAACCATCCTCTTTTCCAGCTCATCTTTTCTTACGGTTTTGGACTTAAATGCACATCTGGAAAGGCACCATCAATGCTCAAAGCTATCTACAGGTTGCTCCCCTCCAGATGATGTCTTTTTCAGGGAAGGCCTTGCATATTTCAACAACACAATGCTAAAATGCATATTTCAACAACACAATGCTAAAGTGCACATTTCAGCTACTACAACAATGTAGCTTGGTAATAGAAGAGTTTGGGTGGTGGACTGGCCTGCCTGCAATCCAGACCTTTCAGCAAATGAACACATTTGGAGCATCATGAAACACAAAATACCACAAAGAAGACCCAGGACTATTGAACAACTAGAATCCATATCAGACAAGAATGGGACAACATTCCTCTCCCAAATGTCCCAAAGAAGAGAAAATATCCAGTGCGTGTCAGTTCTCTGGGTGAAAATGCCTTGTTGATGCCAGAGGTCAGAGAAGGGGCTGATAGGATGGCAACAGTAATCCAAATAACCACTTGTTATAACCAAAGTTTGCAGAAGAGCATCTTTGAATGTAGATGGGTTACATAACAGAAGACCACACAGTGTGCTGCTCCTGTCACTAAACTGAGCTAGCTTATCAAAATTGGACAGCAAAAGTCTGGAAAGATTGTCTGGTCTGAGTCTTGATTTCTGCTGCAATATACAGATGGTTGGGTCAGACTTTGGTGTAAACAGTGTGAAATCATGTATACCTCCTGCCTCGTTTCAGAGGTTCAGGCTGCTGCTGGTGCAATGGTGTAAGGGATATTTTCTTGGCACATTTTGGACACCTTAGTACCAACTGAGCATGGTTTAAATGCTACAGCCTACCTGAGTATTGTTGCTGACTATGTCCATCCCTTTATGGTCAGCAGTGTACCCATCTTCTGATGGCTGCTTCCAGCAGGATAATGCACCATGTTGGAAAGCTCAAATCATCTCAAATTGGCTTCTTGAACATGACAGTGAGTTTACTGTACTTAGATGACCTCCAGTCACCAAATTTCAATCCAGTATAGCACCTTTGGGATGTGATGCAATTGGAGATTCCCTGACAATACAGAAGCCCTGTATTGTCAAATGTGACTTATAGACGTATAGAAAGACTGTTCCATGATCATCTCAGAACAAATTTGATCTAATGCTGTCTCACCTGATATGTCGGGCAAGTACAGAGCATTTGAAATTTACTGTACAGATTGTAAAGGAGCAGATTTATGGATCTTCACTGTGTGGCCTCCTTCAGTTCAAGAATGTTGTGGACCTCCATTAGGACATCACATTACTGGAGCAATTTTAAGACCTATCAAGGATTTCATATATCCATTGACCAAGGTCCCTTTATGGGGGTTAATGGAATTATAGTTTGGATATGATATTGCATGATGGTTGATCTTACTCAATGAGAAAAAGTCAACTATAACAACACATTTAAACCAAGCAAAGGATACAATGAAACATTTAAAACCCTTTTTGAACTACTTCAAACATTACATTTTCTTGACAAGTGCTGATAATCTGCACTGATAGGTCTCAAATATTTATTATTACACTGGTGACAGCTGTAATCACAGATACATTTTGGAATAGGTACTTTTCATATATAAAGTGAATTTTACAACAAATTTCTGGCTGCTGTCACAGCATACATAAAAATGTATCTAAAAGTCTGGCAGTTAATAAAGTTTAATAATATTTACAAAGTTTAAAAAACATCAGAAAGTCTGGAAAACACAATTTGAGTCTGTAACATTTATTAAGATCATTTCCACTGTGCATGTAGAAAAATGCAAGCATGGTACAAGAACTCTAAAGTTGTGCTCACTTTGTCTCTCTCTCTCTGCATGCCTTTGCATTTACTTGGCTTCTCTTGCCCTCCACATTTTTTCTGCCCCCAAAAGCTTCATTAACTTTGCAATTTAGGTAACAATCGCATGTTTAAATCCACATTACTGGTTATAGTTTCCTAACAACATGAGTGACCATTCTTTACAGTGCAAAGGGGAATCCACAGGGGTTAAGAGTCAGAGGGAGGGTAAATGTTCCTGTGGAGGTAAGTCATAAAGGTGGCAGCTGCCAGTCTGCTCCCAGCTACAGGCACCTACAGAGCAACTGGTATTGAAAGGACAAGAGAGGCCAGCCCATCAGGACAATTAGCAGATGTCACCAGTAGGCTTGACCTCCTTTGACCCTGGGCTTTGTGTAGCAGGATAAGAGGGAAATGGATGGACTCAGGGGGAACTGGAGGAAAGTAAAAGATGAGGAGTTGAAGAAATGATGAACCAAGCTGCACATCTCATTCTTCAGTGTCTGTGCTTTGGCACAATGTGTTAAACTGTGGCCACTCCCAGCTGACATTGTCTGCATGTGGGGTAGGAAATGAGGATTAACTTCTGTAAGTTTTTATTTGCAAGCGGACTTTGACAAAGACAATATGAGATTTTATTCAAGTGATGCTTTACAAATGTAATAGGGTTCATATTGTGTTCCAATCTTAAACAAAACAATGGATAATACATGCCTAATTTCAGCTTTTATTTTGAGTAGCTTTACATGAGTAAAGAATGTACTGGATGGGCGCACATACGGGGTTCAAAAGTATACTTGGACATATGAACAATCAAACAAAGTCAGCATTTTGAATGTTTTATGGAATTCCTTTGCTGTCATCCACGCTCTATGGACAAATGTATTGGACCATACTCTTACTCATTGAATTCAGGTGTTTCATTTCTACAGGTATACAAAATCCAGCAGCTAGCCATGCAGTCTGCCTTTATAAACATTGTTCTAAAGACCTCACTGAATTCAAGCATGGTTCTGTAATAAGGTGCCACAGTTCTGCCAACAAGTCAGCTGGTGAAATGTCTTCCCTCCTAGATATTCCATGATCAACTGTAAGTGTCATTATTGCAAAATGGAAGCATTTCAGAACCACAGGAACACAGCCATGTAAAGTTACAGAATGGCGTGCTAATGCATTAAGGGCATAAAAGTTGCCAGTGCTCTGATGACTCAGTAACCGCAGACTTCCAAATTTCCTCGGCCATCAGGATCTGGGTTTCCATGTCTAAGCAGCTGCAATGAAAACCTTGCATCACCAAGAACAGTGTAAGAGGGATAGTGCTATAGGGCTGCTTTCTGTGGTTGGCCTGGACCCCTTAGTTCCAGGAAAGCAAACTCGTAATGCTTCAGCTTAGCAAATTTTAGAAAATTCTATACTTCCAGCTTTATAGGAACACTTTGGGGCCATTTTCTGTTCCTGCATGACTGTGCCCCAGTGCACAAAACGAGGTCCATAAATAATAAATGGACTGATACCTATATAACACTTTTCTACTCTGAGCACTGAAAGCACTTTTGACTACAATCCTCATGCACCCATTCATACACACACACTCATACAGCGCTTTATTCTATGCCTTTAAGTGCATTTAACCATCACACACACATTCACACTCCGATTGATGCATTGGGAGCAATTTGGGGTTCTTGGTCCCAAGGACGCTTCGGCATGTGGACTGGCGAAGCCAGGGATCGAACCGCCAACCTTCGTGTTGGAGGATGACCCGCCTGAGCCACAGCCACCCCATAAAGGCATGGTTAGATGAGTTTGTTGTGGAAGACTGGCATGTAGTGAGCCCTGATCTCAGCCTGATCCAGCACCTTTGGGCTGAACGCAGACTGTGAGCCAGACCCTCACACCCAAAATCAGTGTCTGACCTCACCAGTGCTCTACTGTATGCATGGGCAGAAATTCCCAGACTCTCTCCAAAATCTTCATCCCTGATTAGGCCCTCCTAGACCATCATCGCAGCTTTCTTTAGTTTTTGTTTGTTGTGAGTCCTTTAGCCTAGCCTGTTGACTTGGTCGGTGAACAACACTGGGCAGTTTTTTCTTTTTTGGAGGTTTAGGGCTATTGTCCTGACTGATGAAGAAACCCATTTTAAGAGTTTGACAGACAGACAGTTCCTGTATATATATCTTCTTCTTCTTCTTCTTCTTCTTTCGGCTGCTCCCGTTAGGGGTCGCCACAGCGGATCTTCTGCCTCCATCTCACCTGTATATATATATCCACATTTATTATTTTGCTTTTCTCACTGTGAAAGCAAAGATTCAGCTCTGGATTTAACAGGAAGCCAATGAAGAGAGGCCAATAACCATGGGCCTCTTGGCTGCTTCTCCTTGCCCGGCCTGTCAGTTTAGGTGGACGTCCATGTCTTGGTAGGTTTGCAGTTGTGCCGTACTCTTTCCATTTTCAGATGATGGATTGAACAGAGCTCTGTGAGATGTTCAAAGCTCGGATACTTTTTATAACCTAACCCTGCTTTAATCTTCTGCACAGCTTCATCCCTGACCTGCCTGCTGTGTTCCTCAGTCTTCATGAATCTGTTTGTCCATGAATGTTCTCTAACAAACCTCTGAAGCCTTCACAGAACAGCTGGATTTATACTAAATAAGTAAGTAAAGTTTATTTATATAGCACCTTTCAAGACAAAGGTCACAAGGTGCTTCACAGCAGCAATTAACAAACACAATACAAATATTAAAACAACAAAAGTGTCCACTGAGGTTAAGGTGGACTCTACTGATCAGGTGACTTCTGAAGGCAGTTGGCTGCACCGGATTTTATTTAGGGGTATCAGAGTAAAGAGAGCTGAATGCATATGCACACTTTTCAGATTTTTTTTAAATTGAATCATTTTCCTTTCACTTCACAATTGTTTATTTGTGTTGGTCTGTCAAATAAAATCCCAATAAAATACATTTAAGTCTGGGGTTGTAATGTGACAACATTTTGAAAAGTTCAACAGGTGTGAATACTTTTGGAAGGTACTGTAATCTTTTTCTCTGCACTTTAAAAATTGTTCTGATAACATTTGATGTTCCACATGTTTTTGGTTTCTTTGGCCTTTCTTTCTTTGAGCATTTGCAGGGATTTTTGTCCTGTGCTGAATCCTCTGAAGTTTTCATGAAGTCTTCTCTTAATGGTTGAAAGAACCAGACATGGTAGTGTTAGCTGATAACCGTTTTGTCCAAATATGGTCTCTTTTGCCTCCAAAAAAACCCACAGCTACCCCGACCCCAACTATTTGGACAATGTTCTGTCTGAGCTGGCCTCTCAGGGCGTGATGGAGGACTGCCTCAAACCTCCAGGAAGTGACGTCGGTGGCAGCAGCAGCAGCTGGGTCACAACTCTGAGATTCACATGCTTCCACTCACTGCTAACAATGTCAAAATCCTCCTCTGTGGTCAGGTGGACTTCCTGCAACATCTACGCGCTAATA
>VUQH01086390.1:0-11456 GCA_015106775.1 Etroplus canarensis | reverse complement strand
TTTGATTGAAATAGCTTTTGAGTTCAGTAAATATGACTTCCTAATGCTGCAAATTCAACAAATGACCATTTTCAGTTCTTTACAATCTATAAAATGTTTTGAAACTCTGTTGTGCATAATAATTAATTAAAAAATACTGTTATCATTGGGAGGTTTGTTCAATAACATTCAATTTATACTCTAACGGTTAATGACTTAAAAATTATGCTGACTGTCATTTGCATCGAGTATTTAGAAAAATCATAGAAAAATATAATTTGCATAATAATTTGGAACGCGGTATAATCAGGTTTAAGAGGTGATTGTTTGAGACAGTTAATGAACTGAGGGGCTGTAGCAAGGCCTAGTATAAGTTAAACAAAAATATTTTGAACTGTACTTTATGCAAAGCTCATCTAATGGAATCAAAGGATAAAGCTACAGAGTTGAAAATGAGCATAAAAGGTCCCCTTTAAATTACACTCAACGTAAGCCGGAAGTTAAGTAATACAATTTTTTCAAAGCTCTACCATGTAGAATAGTCTGTCTTTATGTTTGCCCCTTGCAAACAGTGGAAATGTTGTGATGTACTGTTTTCCATAAATAATTCAGTTAGATCACTCTTATTAATGAAGGCGTGCAGTCCTCATTGGTGTTCTGACTGACATTGCAGTGAATAAGTAATGACATAGATTTAATTTGTGCTTGAACTAAGGTTTAGTCTTGCAAAGAAGGTTAAGCAAATATCAATAGTTTAAATCTTTCATTGTGGGCCATTGTCATATCTTGTCATTTTGCTCTTTTCTTGAGTATTGATTGTACTGAGATGAACAGTGGGATTTTGCTGGGCTTACTTTATTTTATAGTTCTTTTGAGTTTCTTTGTGTGAAGGCTTGTGCCAGTAAACATGATTGGATTTTATATTGATTCTACTGCTGCAATTGTACTTTATGTTTCGGGCACTGTGCAACATGTCTGAAATATAAATGAAAATGGAAATGTTACTGATGCAGATCTGATGTTTTATACTAAAAATATTCTGTCTTATATTAGCTCAAATACTTTTTGACCAATTTTCATTTTTCTGTCTCTAGGTATCTGATGCAGTATGGGAAACATGCCCTCGACATGCTCGCCAGCAGTCAAAACAGTCTTCGTCTTGGCTGGCTGGAGAAGTTGTTCTCCTCTGTCACTGTCTCGGATAGACAGAAAGCCATCAAGGAAAGGATTCATTTGGAATCAGCTATAAAATTGATACAAAGTGTAAACCCTGGGGTAAGCAGTAGCAAAGTGGAGCATAGGTTTAAAGAGCTTCAAAGACTCAGGGAGAGGACTTGTGTACCTACGATAGGTGATGGATCTGAACATGAAGACCACAGTGAAAATGAAAAGCTAATGGCAAAAAATGAGCAAGTCACCAAGCAAGAGTTCATTGAAGTCTTCCATGACTTTTGCACACGTCCAGAGATCTACTTTCTGTTGGTGCAGTTCTCAAGCAACAAGGAGTTCCTGGACACCAAAGACCTGATGAGATTCATTGAGGCTGAGCAAGGCATGGCTCAAGTGGGTACCATAATTTAATCACACAGGAAACAAATCAGGAGAGTACTGCTTGGACAAATGTAATCCTAGTCTGTCTGACTTCTTTGTGTTCTGTTTATTATCTTGTCTTACTCTTCCTCCCCTCTAGGTGAGCGAGGAAACCAGCCTGAAACTCATCCAGTCCCATGAGCCATCAGATGAAGGACGGGAGCAGGGATACCTGTCGTTGGATGGCTTCACCAACTACCTCACTTCAGCAGAGTGCCAGCTCTTTGACCGGGAGCATGACATTGTGTGCCAGGACATGATGCAGCCTTTGTCTCACTATTATATCAACTCCTCCCACAACACCTACCTCATTGAGGACCAATTTCGAGGCCCCTCTGACATCTCTGGCTACATTCGCGCCCTCAAGATGGGCTGTCGGTGTGTGGAGTTGGACGTTTGGGATGGCACAGATGAGGAGCCGGTGGTGTGTACTGGGCACAGCCTCTCTCCATCACTGGCTCTGCATTGTGTGTTAGAAGCAATTGGAAGGTTTGCATTCAAGGCAACAGAGTATCCATTAATTCTGTGTATTGAAAACCATTGCTCAGTTCGACAGCAGAAAGTAATTTGGCAGCATCTTGTAAGGATTTTAGGGGAGAAGCTATACACAGATCTTCCAGATGAAGGGGCTTCATATCTTCCCTCGCCACATGCCCTAAGGCATCGAATCCTACTAAAAGGTAAAAAGTTAGAGCTGAGTTCTGAGGGGGAAGATGGAGAGGTAAGTGAGGAGGATGAGGGAGCAGAGATGTCCCAGAAGATAAAAGCAACTAATAGTGGAGGGACAGCACCTGGAGGAAGTGAGAAGGATATGGTGCAGAAAAGCATCATTACTCAGCCTAATCCTCCTAACCTTCCTCCCAAACGTTTCCAGCTGTTGAAGGAACTCTCTGATCTAGTAACTCTTTGTCAGTCTGTCCGCTTCATTGACTTCCCAACCTCATCCAAAAGCCAAAAACCTTGGGAACTGTGTTCCTTTCATGAGTCTCTGGCTGTGCATCTCGCTAGTGAGAGCCCCGGTGACTTTGTCAACCACAACAAGCATTTCTTGTCTCGGGTGTACCCTAGTCCCATGCGTATTGACTCAAGCAATATGAACCCCCAGGACCTGTGGAAGTGCGGTTGCCAGATTGTGTCAATGAATTTTCAGACAGCAGGGCTGATGATGGACCTGAACACAGCCTGGTTTCGGCAGAATGGGAATTGCGGTTATGTTCTGCGGCCAGCCATCATGCGGCAGGAGGTGTCTTATTTCAGTGCTGACACCAGAGACACGGTGCCTGGTGTGTCTCCACAGCTCCTTCATGTGAAGGTGTGGTGAATTAATGTGTAGACCACAAAAATGTGTCCCCTGTAAAGAAAGCAAGTTTAAATTTTCTAAAAATTACATTGTGGCATCTATTTAAAATATTTATTAATACTTTGATCTTAGAAGTTTTGGCCTTCATTTCTTTGTGCAAAAATATAATCTTGCAAAATGGCTAAAAAGAAGTTAGAATGTTGTGCAGATTATAAAAAACCCATCAGGGTAGCCAAGCTTTTTAAGTTTAAGCACAGGGTACATTTTGATTGTGCATGCATTTAGTTTAACTACCATGTAAGGCTGATCATCTAATCTGGTTTAAATGGTGGCTTGTTTAGAACCAGTTTATTAAATATTTCATACCTTAATGGCCATAAGTTAATGGCAAAAACAAGCCCAAAGTTGTATTAATTGAGTAATTCAGCATATTCATGATTATATTCTATTAAAAAAATGCATACAATGCCTTCCCTTTCTTATGCAGGTGATTAGTGGCCAGAATCTGCCTAAGCCGAAAGGTTCTGGGGCCAAAGGGGATGTGGTGGACCCATATGTATATGTGGAGATTCATGGCATCCCAGCTGATTGCACAGAGCGCCGCACTAGGACTGTAAGCCAGAATGGGGATAACCCCATCTTCGATGAGAGCTTTGAGTTCCAGATCAACCTGCCTGAGCTTGCAATGGTTCGCTTTGTGGTGCTGGATGATGACTTCATTGGAGATGAATTCATAGGTCAGTGGGAGTAAAGGTTTTACTGCAAATTGAATCCCACAACTCCTAGACACCGATGTTTGTTAAAAACTGTGAAATCGATCACATACTGATTTCCCTACCACTACAGGTCAGTATACTATACCTCTGGAGTGCCTCCAGCCTGGCTACCGACATGTACCCCTCCAGTCTCTCACAGGAGAGGACCTCCAGCACGCTAAGTTGTTTGTCCATGTGGCCCTTACCAATCGGAGAGGAGGAGGAAAACCTCACAAAAGGGGTCTCTCAGTACGCAAGGCCCGAAAGGGGAGGGACTATACAGCTCTGAGAGACTTAGGAGTTCGAGCAGTGGATGATGTTTTCAAGTTGGCTGCTCCTCTGCTGAGAGAAGCCACTGATCTGAGGGGGAACATGCAGGTGAGGAAAAGTTAAGTTGAGTATTAGTGGATGTGGTCACCATTAATTTGGGACTCTGCATTCTGAAGCTTCATTTTTAGAGCTTGGCCATCATCATGTTATTTGGAATGAGATGTGACCATATTTAGACTAGAGGGTGGAGATCAAGGTTATTCACTAAGGCTAGCAAGCTTGGCCAGCAAGACATTCATAAAACACATAGACATATGATATCTGCTATCTGGTGGTAAGTAGGAAAATTATTGTACACAAGTAGGAATGATTTCCTGTAGTATTCTGTTGTGCATCATGGTGGAATGAGTCTGTTGCTGAATGTGCTCCTGTGTCTGTCCAGCATGTGATGGAGAGGGTGTGAAGGATTGTCTGATATTGTGTTCAACTTGGACAGCATCCTCCTCTCCGACACCACTGTCAGAGAGTCAAATTCCACACCCTGTTGCTATTGAGTTTTTCAAGTGTACTTAGTTTTTTACACTTGGCTTCTCCAATTACACAGCAGAATTTGTTGTGTATTGTTTTACACCTGAGGTTAGACTCTTAATAATTTTAGAACCTGGCCAGGACTAGATGAGTTTTTATTATGTGCCGATATAAAAAACCATAGAACTGAAAGAGGGTACACTTTCTTTTTCACATGACTGTATAATATGAAACTACCCTAATGACAGTACACTACTCGACCAATCAGAGTTGACTGCTGAAATAAAAAGTAGCTCATTCCAGGCAAAAAAAGGAAAATAATTGTAGTCCACTTATCAAAACTGGAGCAGAGACTTCATGGATGGGCTGTTTATAAAATTAAGTTGGCAGGTGGCCATATTATTTGTCAGGTAAGTCCATTTAAAGAAACAACTCCAGAAGGTGAATGCTCACAAAAATGATCGAGAGGTCTCATTCAGTGACTTGATTTAGCAAAGATGAAGCTTAATTCATCAAGCTACAGCTGCATGTGTTGCCAAACCATTCAGTCAAAGCTACTGTGCACTTTCTTAAACCTTAACAGTATTTGAAGGTGGAAACTGGCCATAGGTAGTAAAGTCCTTTTTTATACCAGTCTATAAACATGTTTATTTCAGTTATAAAATTAGGCAATTTAACATGGGAGTCTAATGGGACTGATTCAATTTAGGAGCCAGCCTCAAGAATCCACCGAAGGAACTTCAGCTTTTTTGTAAATACAATAAATAAATATTTAATTATTTATAAATGTTTCTTTATAGTGAAAAAATAGTCCAGTGTAAACATGATCATAATTTTAATTATTTTTTTTTTAACTCTCTATAATCTGATTCTATCAATTCGGTGATGAGGGAAAATGATTTGAAAACAGTTACGATCACTATATGTAATATTTATAAATCTGTAGATATGTATACTTAAGTCATTTAGTTCTGAGCTTTCAGATGTTAGGATTTCTACCTTTTTTCTCTGTTATATAGCAAAACGGTTCGGGGTGTTGGACAAAAAAAAAGAAGGTATTGTAATTCTGGACTTGAAAAAATTTGTTTGTATTAGCATTGCCATGAGTAAGTCAGACTTCTTCCTGGCGGGTGCTGGAGTTCACTAGAGCTGCCCTTTTTGATTGATTCTGTTCAAAATTTTTAGCAACAGAATTTCTAGGTGTAGCCAGGGGGTGTCCGTTTTGAAAGTCACAGGATCTTGTCTCTGCTTTTTGCAGATAATGTAGTCCTGTTGGTTGAAACGACAGCCTCCAGCTTGCACTGAAGTGCTTTGTAGCTAGGATTAGAATTAGCACCTCCAAGTCTGAGGCCATGGTTCTCAGCTTTAAAAGGGAGAGAGTGTGAGATATACAGACTGATTGGTGCGGTGTTTGCAGTGTTGCGGACGCTGTACTATTCTGTTACGGTGACGAGAGAGCTGAGTATTAAAGAGAAGCTGTTGATTTACCAGTCTACATTCCTACCCTCACCTATGGTCAAGAGCTCTGGGTTGTGACTTAAAAAATGAGATCACTGATACAAGTGGCTGAAACGAGTTTCCTCAGAGGGGTGTCTGAGCTCTCATTTATAGACAGGGTATGGAGCTCAGTCATTGGGAGGGGCTCAGAGTAGTGCTCCTACTCCTCAACATTGAAAGGACCCAGTTGCGATTTTTCGGCCATCTGATAAGGATCCCTCTTGGGTGCCTCCCAGGTGAGGATTTTCTGGGATGTCCAATTGAGGAGACACTCTGGATAGACCCAGAACACACTGGAGAGACAGTATCTTTTAGCTGGCTTGGAAACACCTCCGCATACCCCCAGAAGAAGGAAGTGACCAGGAAGAGGGAGGTTTGGGCATCTCTGCTTTGATAGATGGATAGTTTGTATTACTTTTTTCACAAATAAATTGTTCAGCTGTTTCCACAAATAAATACTAAAAAGAAAAAAAATATCTATATGTTGGCCTATATAAATATATCTGTTAACCAATCATGGTTATACACACACACACAAATATATGTGTGTGCTTGCATGCATACTGTAGTTTTGCATCCATGTGCATCCAGAATGACAGAGGAGCACTGAGATTTAAAGTACAAGGAACAGCAGCTGATTGCGCCAGAGCGCAGGCTAGAAAATTATTAACCCAAATGCCCAGGAATGCACTGGACTTAGACAGAGGCTTCATTTTCTAGCGTTAATAGTTGATTAACCTTTATGAACAAGTTGCAGTTTGGTCTGTGGGTCCTTTTGCCGTCCTATGCCAAACACAAATTCGATGTTTTCTCCATGTGGTGAGACTGTTGGCATCCACATCTCTTGATTGCTTCCATTTCACTCGAAACTACTTCAGCAGCACAACTGCAGGAGAGCAATCACTGCCCAAAAGAAAAGACAAATAGCTCTGTTGCAGGAGTTGATTTTGTGTGAGTGAGGCAGAGTGAAACAAAATCAAGTTGGAGACAGAGTAGAGAAGAGATTCTATAAGGTTTTTTTATGTCATTCAGTATATCTGTTCTTGTTTTCATTATGAAAATGAACAAGAGAAAGACGATGTATTAATGTTTATCTGCTGACTAAATTTGTCCTCCCTCCTCTTTTCCCCCCTTTTTTTTAAAAACAGAACTCAGTAGCAGTGTTCAGGGAGCTGTGTGGGGTTTCTGCTGTGGCTAACCTCATGCAATGCATACTGGCTCTGAGCTCCAGAGTTTCAGGACCAGAGGGGACGCCTTTACTACTGTTTGACCTCCGGGACCAGTACCCCACCCTGGAGCCCCAGGGCGCCTTGCCTGATGTCCTTCGCCGGGTCGTCTCCACCTATGAGATGGTGAGGAAGGAAGAGACCTGACAGTTAATATTCTCTTTGTTGTGCACCAGATAAAGGATTGTGTGTGGTTCATAAATCTGAAATTCCTTGAAAGGAAGGAAAGACCAAAAAAAGACAACAAATCAGTCATCTCCTGACTGCTCTGCTTAACAATGAAACCCCCCTCCCAAACAAAGGCTTCCTTTCTAGCCAGTATGTTCTGAAACACAAAGTGAGTTCTCATTCTTATGTAAGGCACAACATCCCCATTTGTTCACGACTCATAAACACATCAGCGACATCCTCACCTTGACCTGAATCCACTTTGTGTTTCCACCCAAAATAAAGTGCAGAGTTTCATTGACCAAGGAGAGAGTTATTTAACATATTTAGTTTATGTAATGGTATCTAAAAATAAATCCAGACATCGCCTTACATCTCTTGTGGAAATAAACACAATGAGAGAAAAAGGAAGAGAGAGAAAAGAGGGGCGAAGAGATCAATTGTTTTTTTTTTAGTTAACAGTTGATAAGGCATGGTGAGTCAGTGTGTTCAAGTGTGTTATTTTGTGTTATAACTGCAAGGATGCAATATAGGTCTGTCTTTCTATTCTCATTTTCATCTTTCACTTTCAATAAATTTCCCTTTGGATTTTGCCTCCATCCTTCTATACTGTCCCTATTCCTCCTTTCAATCATTAATCTCTTTCAGTTACTGTCTCCTCTCTGTCCCTCTAGGTCTCTTTGGACTGTTGCTGTCTAGCATAAGTGGGTTTTGTACATCTGTGGACCAGCATTCAGTGGCATGGCAGCCTGTCTTGCAATGTTCAAGTGTTATTGTGGTGGAGAACACTACGCCTCTTTTTTCACCATCTGCCTGCCTGCAGCAATATTTTTTTGAAATTGATATTTGCTCAAAGTGCACTTGTTCATGTTTCATATTAGATCTTTCAGTCATTACGAATTGCAAAGTTACCAACACTATCCAGAGATTAAATAAAATGTGGCTGTGCCTAACAGAAACAGGCTGGAGGGGAGATAAACATCATTTTCTAATCTTATTGAGTCATGATTAAAGTTTAGCAGTATCATTTGTAACACCTTAATTTAACTACAGCTTGTCACTGCTGTGCATTTAGCGTCTGCAGAGACCTGTGACTGTCTATTTGTGCATTGGGGTGTAAGTAAGAATGTGCATGTGCGCGTTTAGCCACTTTCGTTTCCAGCCAAGTGGATCAGAGTTGAAAAAGCCCCCGCTGCCGCTGAATACCATTAGCATAGATTTGAATGTTGTTGCCTAAATGGATTCCGCACCTCAATCCTGATGCCTGGAGGGAACGATAAACAACAGAGACAGCAAAAAGTGTGTGTGTGTGTGTGTGAGAGAGAGAGAGAGAGAGAGAGAGATCCGGTCATTGTACTGTCTTGTAGTTAATCCCTTATTTGTTGAATAGCATTTTTCTACTACGGAGGGGGTCAAGTCCCGGCAGGGTTTGTGAAAGGAGTTGCAGAATTAATCAGGCAGAAACTGTGTGTGTGTGTGTGTGTGTGTGCGTATGTGTGTGTGCGCGTTGTGTGGTCATGTTCAAAAGAGCTGCCACATTAGTCTCTGTGGGTGCTTTCATTTGCATGCCTCTGTCAATTTACATCCATCTCTCAAGAACAACATATTAATATTTTTTTAAAAACTGTTACCCAAATATGTTACCCAAATCTCTAACCCTTCAATTTGAAGTATAAAGTTTGATATACAGTATGATATACTCAGTATATAGAGAAAAGTATCTGGTCGCCTACACGTTACACCTACAGGAGCTTTGATGGCATCCCATTCTAAATCCATTGGCATTAATATGGAGTTGGTCCACCCCTTTGCAGCTATAACAGCCTCCACTCTTCTGCAAAGGCTTTCTACAAGATTTTGGAGTGTATCCATGTCCATTCATCCAAAAGAGCATTTGTGAGGTCAGACACTGATGTTGAATGAGAGGGCCTGGCCCCAATCACCATTCTGTCTCATCCCAGAGGTGTTGGATTGGGTTGAGGTCAGGGCTCTGGGCGCGCGAGTCAAGTTCTTCCACACCAAACTCATCCAACCATCCCTTTATGGACCTTGCTTCATGCCCTGGGACAAAGTGATGCTGGAACAGAAAAGGCCCTTCCCCAAACTAATCCCTTCACTGGAACTAAGGGGCCAGGGCAAGTCCAGAAATACTATACCAGATCATTATCACTTCTCCACCAAACTTTACAGTTGGTACAGTGCAGTCAGGCAGGCAACGATCTCCTGGCATCCTCCAAACACACTCATCCATCCAACTCCCAGTCAGAGATTCGTTACTCCACAGAACATGTTTCCACTCCTCCAGAGTCTAGTGGCAGTGTGCTTTACACCACTCCATCAGACTTGGCATCATGTTTGGTGATTTAAGGCTTACATGCAGCTGTTTGGCCATGCAAACCCATGCCATGAAGCTCCTTGTGCACATTTTTTGTGATGATATAAATGTCAGAGGAAGTTTGGAACTTTGGAACACAGTTACCCCTGCTCTGTAACTTTATGTGGTCTGAGATGCTGTGGTTCCTAAACACTTTCACTTTGCAATAGAACCACTTTTGAGTATTTGCAGTACCACTCTGATGTATGATTTGGAGACGGTGGCACTGACAAAAAGACAGGAAGCAGAGCTGGAGGTGGCAGAATTGAAGATGTTGAGATTTTTCTCTGGGAGTGACCAGGATGGACAGGATTAGAAATGAATACATCAGAGGGACAGCTCAGGTTGAGAAGTTTGAATACAAAGTCAGAGGAGGGATAGTGGATATATTGGACAGAGGATGTTGAGGATGGAGCTGCCAGGCAGGAGGAGAAGAGGAAGACCACAGAGAAGATTCATGGATGTAGTGAAGGAGGACATGCAGAGGGTTGATGTGAGGGAAGAGGATGCAAGGGATAGGGTGAGATGGAGGCAGATGATCCGCTGTGGTGACCCCTAACGGGAGCAGCTGAAAGAATAAGAAGACAGTACCACTCTTGAATTCACTGAGCTCTTTGGAATGACCCATTTCTTCAAATGACTGGGTGCTTGATTTTATACATTTGTGGCAAAGGGACTGAATGAAACACCTGAATTCAATGATTAAGAGGTGTGACCCAATACTTTTCGCCATATAGTGTACATATACTATGTACAGTTCTTTTGCAGCAGGCAAAAAAATATTGCTTATATGCTCCTATATCCTCATTAATGCAAATATTTCTGGTGTTTGTCTGCAGATGGTCCAGGCGAGCAAAGCAGTGATGGAGCTCTCTGATGGAATCCACGATAGGATCCTGCATATACAGACAACAGGTGTGTAGGTGTGTTTGTGTGCTTGCATGTATGAGATGCTCCTATGTAGAGTGTGTCATGATGTGTTTAATGAGTATAAACCAGGCCATGTACATATTCCTAGTCCACTCCTGATGACTCCCACGCAGCCTCTTTAGCAGTGCATTACTGCGTATATACATTGTGGTGGCTGATTTTTGTCAGCTCTTGTCCTTTCCTCTCTCTTTTTCCGCAAGCATCTGTCTTATTACCATCATTAGACAAGGTTTGATGAGGCTATATACTGGCCCAGTTAATCTGTGTATTTTGGATAGAGGAAATTTAAATTGGTGAAACTCCCATCATAAATCATCCATCTGTCTCTTAAGTGAAGGGCATAATGTCTGACCTGCTGATATAATTTCTGTGATCTTTGGCAGAGGTTTGTTTACTTCAGCAGTGTCCCTTGTGACATCTGACTTTAGTCAGCCAGACTGTTGTCATAGTGGCAAACAACCCCTCAAACACATCACTACACACACACATATTAGCCATGTCCCGCTCCTCACCCTGATTTAGTATCTCACTGTCACCCAGGAGACAGTTTGACTGACATTTAACGTTAACCAGTTTGGTGCAAAAAAAAAACCAAGAATATTCATAGTATGCATGAGTCTCTTTGAGGTGGATTTTTTTTAAAGAACTCTTGGTACATATTAAATATTTAAGCATCCATGTGCGCTTCATAAAAGTATTGTTGTTTGAAATAAATACTAAATTGTTAACTTTTCCAATATCACTCTTGAGCAAAGTGTGAATATAAAAAATAAATAAGGGAGAACTCAAGATAAACTTGAAGTAAAATTATATTAGGAAAGTTGGTTCACCTGGGGCCA
>VUQH01086385.1:0-12891 GCA_015106775.1 Etroplus canarensis | reverse complement strand
CGCTGAGCCATGTTTCCGTGAAAACAAGGACACAGCAGTCTCTGTACTCACACCGTGAAGTTCGTTGGAGTCGGATGTAGTCCAGCTTATTGCCCAGTGAGCAGATGTTGGACAAGATGATGGAGGGTAGCGCTGGCCAGCTAGGGTTTGATCTTAGCCTAGCACGGACACCCGCCCGCTTCCCGCGCTTTCGCTTCCTCGAGCACCGCTTGCGATGACGTCTGTCCTGGCCACCGGCGTCAGGCAACGCCGAGGACTGAAGGTCTGGTCCACGTAGCAGGCCGAGGTCACGAAGTTTGGAGAGAACATCGTCGTGGAGGTAAGCGACCACATGGTCTCTTAGCTGGTCTCTGGCGGTTGTAAACATGGACACCGCTGTCTCTGATGTCCATGCACTTGAGTGGGGCGCTAGACAAGGATAATTATACCGATATAATGGTATAATTACAAGGATATAGGGATATAAGCACCATTTGTGGCTCCTGAAGTGGCCGCTGCGTGCTATCGCCGCGGTGGATGAAGGCTTGCTTGTCTTTAGTGGTGCTGTTTATTATTTGATAAGAATAGAATATCTACTGGGTTGGCACATTGGCTCCTTACAAACATCTCAAGCACAGTACACTCAAGCTCATGAACTGTAAACATTTGAACACTAACAGTGTGGCATTTATCATTACAGGGGGCGCCTCTGAGCCAATAGACTTCCACAGATAATAGGATAAGAAATATTAAATATGGGGAGTCAAAATACATAAAACATATACTCTCTTACACATGCATCAGGGCAGATAGGATATGTTGGTAAATAACTGTGGACATTACACTTAGTATGACTAGCATGCAAACAAGATAGAGAACCTCTGAGACTCTGGATTTATTTTAATTATTTTTGTGGTTCTTCCAACCTAAACATGAGCCCATTTTGTGTATAGATGTCTATTACTTTATTGTTTTGGAAAATGTATTTATTCTTAACACAACTAAGGTTTAAATCTTTGAATTGTTTTGGAAAAACAAACGTATCTAAATTAGCCAATATATATAAATGTGTTGCATTAACCCTAAGATGAGGGAAGCTCCGGGTTTTATGTTCCAGAAAGATGGTTAACTTTATCTCTGAGCTAGTTACCAGTGTAACAGACCCTGTGAACCTAACCTGCTTGTTAAGCCCCTGTCACACCATGACGATTCAACAAGCGTTTGCTGGCGTAGGAAAAAAACTGCAAGTACGTCAATTCTGTGCTAGGGAAGTTTTCTAGTAGTTAAGAGCACGCATACTTAACGCCGGTCTATGAGGTAGTACAGCGAGCTTGCGGGAAAGTTTTGAGCATGCACAAAGCCTCCAACGATTGTCAGCCATATGGCTCTTCGTCCCGTATACGACGAACCATACGTTGCAGGTATTTAATGCAATCAGAGACTCACGTTACTGAAGTCGAAATACGTGGAGGTACCAAAACATATTAATAACTATGAGTAACATGTTTTTAACATATGTGTAATATATATCAAACCAATGCATATTGCTGTTTGTAAATGTATTTGACGTGATCCACTCGAACTGAACATGTTTCTAACACACAGCTGCCGAATAATTGCATATGTGGTGCGTTTAAGGGGAGTGGTATAAATGGGCTTCAAGTTGTGAATGCCGACAGTATGCTAGTATATATGTTATGTATACGTCCATTTAACATCATTGTTTCAGTGTTTTAAGGATTGCGTCGACATAAGCTTGTTAAATCGTCATGGTGTGTCAGGGGCTTTAGAAGGTTTTCTTCAACAGACTGAGTTTCTTTCTGACTGCTCCCATCCTACTGTACCCGAACCAGCTGACTGACATCTTGTGCACATTCATCTGCACAAATTTGAAATTTTATTAACATTTAAATACCAGTTAGACATTAGTTTGCCACTTTTTGCACTTGAGTGCTGTTTTAATCAGTCAGTTATCAGTATAAGAAGAGAGACAGCAATTACATCTTAGATTTATTTTTGACTCGAAATACTATAGGGTCCATCTTTCTAACTCCGTCACTCTGTGGACACTTTCAGGCAGCTGTCAGTCAGTTCCTCTGAAACATTTACTTTATGCTACTGTGGGAAAAAAAAATCACTTTCTATCAAATAGATGATTGATGACCAAACTGACCATCCTTTTGGCAGACAGTGTCACAGGGGTGTTTCATCTTATGTTCATAGCTAGTGGTGTGGGGGGATCTGGTTTCTATTTTTCCTGGCTGGGGTGTCATCAATTGCCCAATCTTGTACAAATTCTCCTTTAGTGTTTCCTTTACTGTGTTTTTAAAAACTTTTCTGTATATATTAGACACAAAACACCAATCAATGAGCGATCATTTGTTGTGTAGAAATCGGTGACCCTCATGGAAACATTCTGTCACAGCTGGGATCTTGAAGATGTGAATATTTCAGTGAGTATGAAGCTGAAATGAATTCAGGATTTAAAAACTAGACTAAGTAAGTTTGAAGTATGTTTTTAAAAGCTGACTGCAGACAGTCTGACTGTATTCTGACTACAGTTAATGTTCAGATATGTTCCTACGCAGAAATACATTAAACCATTAAGTGATGGTGGTCACAAGAAACATTTGGAAAGGTACAATGTCTGAATATTGTAATTATGAAATGAAAGGCTGATTTCAGTTCTTGTTTTGGTGGATAGCTGAGTAGTGGTGGTGTGCAGGAACACAGATGACTGGAGTTGTGGATACTATAGAAAAGACCTTTAATAAGAAGACTGTGCATGAGGGCGAATGCACACCACATGCCTAATATATCCCACCCATTCGGTGTTATTCAGTTCTATCAGTGGTCGTAATATTATGCCTGATCAGTAAATTGTGCCTAAAAAAATAATGACGGAACCATTGAGCAATTCGTAACTGTGATTTTGAACCCAGCTATCAAAGGGTTGATGGTTTTGGTCGTCCCTGACTGCTGTCAAACGGTGTTTGTCAGTAAAAAAAAATTTTAATCTCAATGTTTAATTCATCAAGATCCAATGTGATGTGATTAAAGTGTTCCCTTATTTTGTTTTTGAGCAATATATTAATGAACATTCAATTTGGGCAATACATATATTCTCCCCTGCTGTTCTTTAAGATAAACTTCATGCTCCACACTGACACATTCATATTCCTCAGTCCTATGGATTAAAATGGAGGCTCTGCTGCCATGCTGAACCCTGGTATTTTGTCTACATTGATGATAGGCAACTGTAAGTAAAGATAGAAAACAATCTCAAGGTTGATCACCTCAGTTTGTTGAACATGCTTCCTGGAATAGAGCCCAGGGTCATAGAGGTTTTGTTTGTCTGTGTCATAGAGGGTGGGAAGAGTCTCAGACCAGACCAGATTTAAAGACTTGGAAAATTTTTGATTTTGACTTTTAACTGTCTACTGTGACTGTGTTAGATACGGACCAACATGAAGATTTTAAATGGCAAACTACTTGTTTTCAAAAATTGCCTTACGTACTCATTGGATGGGTAGTATCATTGCCTTTTTTTTCTCTCATTATTCAGCTTTATCAGTGCCGATATTTTTCCTGTTGTTTACTGCTAGATCCAACCTTCTGTCTTATTGGTTGAGGGTGACAAGATTGTGTAGCTTCACCTTTTCTTTCTCATCTGCTCCCAAATCACTCCTGATTTATGCCAGCCATGGTCACCCTGGTGAATGACAGCAAAAAGTGCCAGAAGTGAGGCCACAACTGCCACAACAAGCTGTGTTTTGGTGTCATTTCGAGTTTTCATGCACTTCTTGATTTTTGGAGAGTCTCAAGTTATACAGAGGGTGATACTGCAATAGGTTGAAAAGCTGAATTTGTAGAGAAAACTTTGAAAAGAAAGCTGGGAATTTTTTGCTTTCTGTTTTGACAACTTCTGCGTATATAGCAGCGATTCCAGCGTGCACTCAGTCCCAGTATAAACAGCGATGACGGAGGCGATGCCAGAGTTGGCTCACGAAATACCCAAAGAAATGACCATGAACGAGGCTTTACTTGCCAGGCCGTTGTCTCATGGCCCCTTCACATAGAAACCACTGCTATCAGCTGACTGGTAGGTTGAGAAACTGGCCCAGAATTTGTTTTGTGTTGCCCGCTGCATTCTGTCTGCTACATGTTATTTTTTTGTGCCCTCTCACTGTTTTTAAATGTACTATATGCACCTGGTGCCCATCACTATGCTGGGGGTTTTTGTTTATAATGGTTGTGAGAAAATATGTCACCTACAAGGGCTCTCTCTGGACAGCATACTTGCCTTGTTAGACACAGTGGCAAACTGTTCTTGCACCATCAGAAAGACTGGTTTCAGAGTGCAGTGATGCCATTGTAGCATTTTATATGAAGAACCTTTTGAACTCAAGAAAGTTGTCACAGCAAAATCTTATTTTTCACAAGAGAACAATCAAGTGTTTTTATTACAGATGCGTACAGAGGTTTCAATAACAATACGAAGTTGTTTCAGAAGGCTCTGAGGCTCTTTGTCCTCTCTGCCACTTTATATCTTCCTCAGGGGTACCTTGAAACAGACTTGTCATGTGATTCAACACTAAGGGTCCCATCTGGAGACCCTCTGTATCAGGTTGTAACAGGCACTAAAGTGGGGGTCGTCTCCCTTCCCTCAGCCCAAACAAAGACATCTTCAGATGTGAAGGTCTCACCTTGAAATGTGTTATTCTGTACCACCCCGTACTGTGTCACGCTGTAATAAAACAGCGCTGTATACACGCTATAATAAAACCTTTTTGGCTTATGACCAAAAAAGAATTTAAATGCATTGTTCTGCCACAGCTTGTCCCTGGTTCTGGAGCTAGTCAGTCCACTTGGGCCATGTCTTCTTTGTCTTCTCTTGTCTTAAGACAATCCTTGGCCTAATGTTTAAAAGCTCTGTTGATGCAGCCATTATGGGTCTTGGCCACATCCATGTATTTTTCCAATGACCTTTGCCTTTTATTTGGCTGTCTAAGGTCTGAGTTCTCCTGTTATTGGCTTGAATTGTTCAAGAAGAGTAGTTAATTTTCTGGTAAGTACTCCATGTCCCACCTCAAGAACTTGTGGAAGAATTTGCACCACAGCTTGCGTGTCATTTTTTTTTTTTTACCCTTAAAACAGTCCTTAAAAACATTGCAAAATGTTCTCGGATGACACAGGTTTCACAGGTTTGAAACTTACCTTGACGGGCTATCAAAAAGAGCAGAATTTTTATGATGATTATGAATATTTATCAGCAGCTTTTACTAATTATTTAGTGATGTGTGTATATAATAAGAATGGCTTTAAGGAGACTTTCTAATAAGATGGGATGTATGGAGCATGGGGTTTTGTCCAGCAATTGCTCGTTTTTAAGGCAATGTTATATCACTACCTGTAGCAGGCAGATCTGAGATGTATAAAGGTGGATGTCCTAATTAGTCTCAGCTGAATGTTTATGAGCTGACAAGTTAAAATCTTATTGTTGTGATTTTATGTGTATGTTCATATGAAAAACAATTACTGTAGATCAGCTCTACTTGTGGAAAAGTTTAACAGGACAGCCAGGCAAAAAAGCATCACCCTAGTTTGTCACCCAAACTAGGGCAGGGGACTTAAACCTGCAGCTTCAGAGCCGCATGTGGCTTTTTTGCCCATCTCCAGTGGCTCCCTGTTTAGATGAATTTGTTTGCTTTGACTCTCAGAACTAGTATGCTTGACCTGCACCAAGAAAGCACCACAACAAGCACACTGCATTTGTTGAAAAGTAGAAAAGGATGAAAGATATCAGAGCAGGCTGTTTTTAATTTGATTACTTTTCTACAAAGATAAACAAACTGTCATGGCATTTTTTTCTCAGTATAATAAACATGTAATTTCTTGTACACTAGTAATAGATCATATTCTCTTTTGGGAGACTCTAACCCACTGCATTGTACTAAATGAGCTCCATGTGTCACATTGGTAGGCTGCGCCACATTACAATTATTTAATTCAATGCGTCCACATTTCATTATATAATCGCAGTGTGGAGCTTTAAAGGGCCGAATTACATGATATTTTTGACGTCAAATCGGCGACCGGAAGTAGGGGCGGGGCCGGAAGCGAGCCGCGAGTTTGACACCCCTGGTCTATACATTAGTGTTTGTTCTGGCTCAAAATGGGTCTTTAGGGTGGCTGTGTATGCACACACAAGCTGTTATGGAAATCTAAAAAAATAAATCATGGTACAGAATTATTTTTATGGATTTTATTTATTTATTTACAGAGAGGCTAGGTGACAATACAGAATACAACAGTAGTCTGTAAGCAGTTGACAAAATAAGCATAGTGCACAGAACATTTTATAGGAACAGGTATCAGCAAGAGACTTGGACAATATCTTCACTCAGTGCCACTCAGGGTCACAAGCAGGAAGAAAACCCACCATATTATGACAAAATTTCCACCAAACATGAATCAGCAATTCAGTATGATTCTCATTTAAATTTCCCATCACATAAGTACAACTGGTTTGCATATAGTTATGACAAAGAGTCTTTGTTTCCTGAAGTTACAGAAGTTGTTTGAGTTTCATGTTATTTTTGGTAATTTGGTCAATAAAAATGTATTTTAAGCTTGTATTTAAGCTTACATCAATTGTTGATTTTCCTTTAGTGAGGAGGGGAGTGCAAACATTTTTGTAAACAGGAAAAACCCTGTACATGCCAATATATGACTCCACTTCCCAGGTAAACAGTTTTCGTTATATTTGTGCTAGAATTTTATAAATGCGGCCAAAAATGCTATAGTGACGAAAATGCAAAGGTCAAGTACCAAATAATCACAGCCACTGCAGAGTGGTCACGTGTGGTAAAAGATTCAAACTTTTTCCATCTATTAGTAATGTTGATGGACTAATTTACACCTTTGCGCTGTATCGCCTTCACTTTAAGGCTCAAACACATTTTGCAGAGACACAGGCTTAGTTTTATGATGTTAATATTTTTTTAATTCCCCTTTCCAGGAACATTGTCTCTTCAACCAACCATAAGACTTAACGGAGGATGAAATGCGGTCTTGTGCATTGATGACTGGACAACACCAGCAGATTAGACCATCCTCAACCCCCCTGCAAGCTGCTCCTCATCATGCCCATAATGGAGTGAGAAATCAGCAACCTTGGACTGCAAATAACTGCAGAGCAACAAATTCAGGAGTTCAGACGGCACATGGTGACCATTTTCCTTTGCACAATGAAGCTTGCTCTAACAAACAAGTGCCAATTTGGCACACTTCTGCAGGCCCTTATCAGGGGACTTCTTCTCAGCAGACAGATGGAGGCAATACAAAGGATTATTATTTTAGCAGGTTACTGGTCAGTTCTCAAAACCGATCAACTGATATGCAAAGCAGAAACCCAGGTTTGCCAGCCTCTGGATTTCAGGTTCCCACTCTGCAAGACTTTCATCAGAATTCATCAACCCAGAGTCCACCTAACCAGATGAATGCAAATGCTACATGTTCTCAGCCAAACACTTTAGTTCACTGGAAACAGTCACTTCCAGTTAAAAAGAAACAAACAGTAAGGATGCAGGATGGTAAAATTGTGACCGGTACAGAACAAGTTAGGGTTCAGAAGAACATGTATCAAAATGTAAATAGAGACTTGACGCAACCCATTTCAGCACATACTGCAACAGCTACCTCACTTCCGCCTGAACAGGCTTTAGGTTTCAACACAATATCTGCCTCTGAAAATCCTATATGCAATGTACAGACTCTTAATAATCAGAGTCATGGACAGAATGGCACTCATCGTGGATTCTCTCATGTCAACCCACCGAATTACAAAGTGGCACACTCTCAGTTATTCAGAAACAAAAACATTGCCACATACCCACCATCAAGTGTACAGAATTCTTATGGTTCCTGCACTAGCCAAAAACCTCAGCAATACCCAGCTCAACACAGCTTAACACACGAAACTGGAATGGACGCCACCATCTTAAGTAACTCAAATTCATATACACAGTATGGAACTGTTCATCACTTCAGAAACAAAAGAGAGCTTTCCTTAAATCCTGCAATTACACAAAAGCAAGAGCTCAAGCATATTGTAGGAGCAGATAGTTTATGCAATTTCTATGCAGCTGGTTCTAATGGTTGTCCTCCTCCTCACAGTTACACTAGCTCACTTTACAGAGAGCAGCAGTCTGTCAGACAAAGCGGAATCATGCTGTCTAATCAACCCAGGATGCCGCCTGAGACGTCAGCTACCTCTGAAAGTATTAACTTGAACACCTCCCAGTTCTTACCATACCATTCTGGCCAGTCTCCACCTAAAAGCACTCGGAGTGTTATGTCAAGAACGCAGTACACTGTAAATGCACCACCTCAGAAGAACTCCACAGCAGGAAATGGAAGCGGTATTACTAAGGCAAACAGTGCATTTCTTTCTAACCATGAACATCTAATTGCACTTTTAACTAATGGATCCCAGCTGATGCAGTTCTCTGAGGGCATTTCAACAAGGAGAAACATGACTCGGTCATCTATAGAAAGCCGTTATGAGATGCTGCCATCAGTCCAGCAAAATGACAGCTCCGTTCACTCATCACCTGCTCAAACAGGCAGCAAAGCTGTTGCTGTTGTACAGCCACTGACGTCATTGGAAAGCGGTCAGGTTCCCAATAACCATGCTTCTTGTAATACCACAACAGGTGAATCTTTAAACAAGCCTGAGAACATTTCAAAGGCTGTAGCAAAAAACAGAGAGGCTGCGTATTTAAGGGAAGAGTCTACTCTTTCCCCCAAAAGTCCAAATGACATAATTCCTAAGAAATCTGCAGTCAGTCAGTCAACATTGTCCAGTGATGGTACTGTTTTTTCAAATTTAGATTCAGGGATTCAAAACTCAGGGAAACGGCCAGAACCAGACGTGAATGTTGCACAAAGTGTTCAAAATTCAGTACTGTCCAAAGTACCAGTAAGCCAAAACACTCCTGATGACAAAAGTGAGATGCAAACATCTCCTGCAACACCAGTTTTTGACCTTTCCTCAGTCCAAATGACCCCATGGACTGCATTGGGATTAATTAATTTAATAAGAGATGCTGAAAAAGCCCAGAAAAAGTCAGAAGATTTGAACGAGCTTAACGGTGTACAAAAGATTTTAAACTTGTTTTGGGATGGCAAGTTCAAAACATTACACACCTACGCACGCATGGTAGACTTCCTTAAGGGTTTAGCTGCAGATGTTAAGAATTTCTGCAGCAGACACTTAACACCAGACTCTGTTGTGCTGTTGCAGGTAAACGGCAGTTTTGAGGAGCAAATGAAAAGCTGCCATGTCCTCAAAGATGGTGAAGTCTTTTCAGAATTACCTTACAAATCATCATGGTTAAATGTCAATGAGCAGTTAGATGAAATAGACAAAGAATTTGGCTTTCCATTGACCCTGACACATCAGTTTCTCATGATTAAGAGCAAGGACCACAAAGATCGAGTGGAGATCATCAACAGTGTTCCTGCACCAACTGTGAGTGAGGTGCCAAACAAGGTCTTGCTGCTATCACATTTTGAACCAGTTTTCTCAGGTGAAGACAAAGAACCCTCCTTCCAAAAGGCAAATTGTTACAGTGACCCGTGTTTTTCATTGAAAATCGAAGTTTTGCCTCCAGAGGAGGCCAAACGTTTCTTTGAGCAAGGGCAAAATGAGATGCCAGAAAGTATGGATGTAGATAGTCAAGAAGTCATTAGTAGTCCCATGGAGAGTGAGACACCTGTGAATATAGAGGCCACATTGAGTGAATCAGAACTGGAGAGTGGGAAAGACAAGCCAACTGAACATCTTGCAAGGCTGGTAGAAATGGTTTCAGGATCAAGCACACCTTCTCTGTTCAAATGGCATTGCCAAAAAGAACAAAGCCATGAAGAATGCACCAGGAAGACTCTTGATAATGGTGAGACGAGTGTACTCAGTGACAATAATGAGCTTGAAATGGTTTCTGACAGCAATTTTTACCCTGCGGTGGAAGGGGAGAATCCAGTGAAGGGTAACAAGATCACTGACAGTAAGGTTATGACATTTAGTGACCCTGAGCTTTGGTGTGTCCTTAGTCAAACCATTGACTTGACCAAAGATGACGACCAGCTTCAGTCATCTTCTAACCAAAAACTCATGGACATTTCCCAGATATCCAATAGTAGCAATTCAAGCATTATACTCTTAAGTGATGAAAATGAGGATCTCTTCAACAATGAAAATGAAATTCCCAACCAGATGCCAGATTTCTCCATAGTGGTGTCTGAGCCCGAGTATGAATGTGGACAAGAACAATTTAAGTCTACAGAAACTAAGAATTTGGGCTCCTCGGCCAGTACCGAAAAAGCTGAAATCGAAAAATTCACCAACATTGATAATGAAGTTGCCATCTGGATGTCAGACAAGGATGAGAGTTGTGGACAAACTGAACTAAAATCTGCAGATGTGGCAGAGTCACTTTTGAAAACCAAAGAAAACTCTAAAGTTGGTCTTAAGGTCACCTTAAAGATACCTTTCAATCAGTTTGTTAAGCATGAAAAAACTAAAAGAAAACGTAAGAGACTAAATTGCCATGATCAATTTGTTCCATTCCAAAAGGTGTCAAAGAAATGCATCTCTCCTATTGACCTGGACTTAGAGCATGCCCTTGATGGTGCTTCAAAATGTGA
Organism: Etroplus canarensis; assembly: GCA_015106775.1. NCBI lineage: Eukaryota > Metazoa > Chordata > Actinopteri > Cichliformes > Cichlidae > Etroplus > Etroplus canarensis. The sequence continues at coordinate 2,202 of VUQH01086385.1, read as the reverse complement.
AAAAGAGCTTGCTGGTGACACTGAAGCTCAAAATATAGCCTCAAAATCTGGAGATTTTGAACTGGTACTGTTTGGTTCTGCTCAAAAAGACAAACGTGCTTTAATTGGTGGCAGAAAGACCCGTTTTTCATCTCTAAAGGACAGGTCTAATACAGCACAGAGGCCTCCAGAGGTTCTTTCCGTGAATGTTGGCACTTTGAGCTGCAAGTCCAGTGAAGCTGTCGACAGTGGGAATTATTCAGCCAAACAACTGATTCATGAAAAATGGCGGAGAAGTTTTCAGCCAACCAAAATTATGTTCAGAAACAAACTGAAGGAACTTAAACAGCGTTCTGAATCTAAATCTGGGACAGGCCTCAAGAATGACAAGCCACAAGTTTCATCTGAAATGAGGGACTTTGGAAACACCAAGCGCTGTATGAGTTTTAAGATGACAAAGTCTCACTTTAAGAGATGCAGAAAGGACACGACAAAGGATATTGTAACTGATCACAGCAGACGCAGCTCTAAAAACACAAGACAAGCTGTAATACCTCTGCAGGAGAACAATGTCTTGAGGTTCAGTGTGTTACCCAGTACTTTCAACTTCAAAGATGGATCCAATGGGACGAAGGAATCCACCAATCCTGTTTCAGGTAAATAATTTTTGGTTAAGAAGATAGAACAGTTGCTCTAGCATTGCACTCAAAAAAATTTTGACAAATTGAATAGATCACTGTTGTTGTTTTTGGTTTATTTTTATAACACCATCAAGACACTGGATTTTCTTGATGGTGTCAGACCAACTCTGACAGTTAAATGTTCAGTTGTTAGAGGATTAGAACATTATATTCAACTACCAATGTAAAGGCTTTGGTATTTTAAACACATAATTATTATGCCTTTTCTGTAGAAGTATTAGGTTTTCAGGCTGTCATCTGTCTATTACAAATTTTGTTACCACTACAGGAGCTGACTTGTTTGCTGGATCTTTACAAAACTTTTTTGTGGTTAATACCTATGATGGGTACATTATCTGATAACATTTATGAGATTGCGGGCACAAAGGTCAAGTTTGCGCAGGGTCAAATTTAAGGCAGAGGCATTCGGACCGAGTTCTAGGCATTTAATTTTCATTTTGAAATTATTGGAGATTGAGTTCCTATAAGACTAAACAAAAAAAATCAAATCACATGCAGAATCCACCTCAGGGCATCAACAAGCAGTTTAAAAATAAATAATAATAAAGATAATGGTTAAAATTATTTCAATTTACCATTAAATACTGTTACCAAATCTTTGAAGTGTCTCAGAAGAAGGAAAATTAAGATAACATTAGTTATTAAAGAGTCAAAAGCAGAAACAGTCTGTGAATAAATCATGACTATGATGACAAACTAAATGTGTTGTAAACTTAATTTACTCTTTTTTTTTTTTATAGTTACTTGCAAAAACAGGTGAAACAAAATGTATGTTTATATAACCAAACCACAGCCCATATAAAGGCAGTTCAAGAATTTGAATTTAAAGAATTTAACCTCACGCTATAATTTGGATTTGGCACAACCACTCAGACATGTAATGACTAAGAAATGCATAGCATATTATCCAAGTTATAGATATTATTATTTCCAGATATATACATGAAAACTATACTATTATGTACACAAAAAAACATAACTGCCAACGACCTGAAAATATTGATTCAGTCTCACATTTGGGTGTTAAGTGTGAATCACGAGCTGCATTTGAACCTGAATTACTCTCCCATGGGACCAGGAACCTTTGGGAAAACCAGGTGCATTTCCACAGCATGAGCGAGTAAATGAAGTTGCAGGCACGTTATTTTAACCCCAAAAACACTGTTTATAAAGTATTGCTTTCTGAAAGTTCATAACCACTGTGTCATTCTAATTGGCTGAGTATTCAGCATTTTCACCTCATCTGGCCGAAGGAAAACAAGCTATTGAAGTTCAAAAAGAAATCATGGAATAGAGAGAGACTGAGAGACTCAGCTTTATTGATCCCGCAGGAAATTGTTTAGTTTCAGTAGCTCTACAGTAGAAGTATGAAGGAAAAGTGAAACACCCAAAAACAATAGAAGAACAAAAGAAAGACTATATACATAGGTATAAACATAAAACATATACATATAAACATATATATGTACAACTATACATAACTATACACTATACATAATTATACTCTATAATAATGAGTACA
>VUQH01086383.1:0-27085 GCA_015106775.1 Etroplus canarensis | reverse complement strand
TTGGAAAGCAAGAAGAGGAAGCAAGTGAAGGTAGAGCCAAGGATTAAATGGTGGAAGTTGAGGAAGGAAGAATGTTGTGCAGAGTTCAAGGAGGAGTTGAGACAGAGTATGGGTGGCAGTGACAAGTTACCAGATGACTGGGAAAGTACAGCTGAGGTGGTGAGGGAAACAGCCAAGAAGGTATATGGTGTGTCCTCTGGACAGAGGAAAGAAGACAAGGAGACTTGGTGGTGAAATGAGGAAGTACAGGAAAGTGTTCAAAGGAAGAACCTGGCAAAGAAGAAGTGGGATAGTAAGGGAGTTGAAGAAAGTAAACAGAAGTACTAGGAGCCTAGGTGCACAGCAAAGAGAGAAGTGGCAAAGGCAAAGGAAAAGGCTTATTGTAAGTTGTATGAGAGGCTGGACACCAAGGAAGGAAAGAAGGACTTATATCGATTAACTAGACAGAGAGACTGAGCTGGAAAGGATGTGCAGCAGATTAGGACAATTAAAGATAGAGATAGGAATATACTAATGAGAGTGAGGAAGATGGAAGGAGTACTTTCAGGAGCTGATGAATGAGGAAAATGAGAGAGAGGAGGTCAGGTGGAGGGAAGATAGTGAATCAGAAAGTGCAGAGTAGTAAGGAGGCAGTGAGGGCAGCTATGAAGAAAATGAAGAGTGGAAATGCAGTTGGTCCAGATGACATACCTGTGGAGGTATAGAGATGCCTAGGAGAGAGGACAGTGGACATTTAACCAGATTGTTTAACATGATCTTAGAGAATGAGAGAATGCCCAATGAAAGGAGAAGAAGTGCACTGGTACCGATCTTCAAGAATAAGGGTGATGTGCAGAGCTGTAGTAACTACAGAAGGATCAAGTTGATGAGCCATACCATGAAGATATGGGAAAGGGTTGTTGAAGCTAGGTTAAGAACAGAGGTGACTACACTACCTAACCCTAACGCAAAACTGACTGACCCCTTATCATAACCCTAACTCTGAACCAAACCCAACTGAACCCTAACCCTAACTCTAACCCAATCCTGACTTAATCTAACCCAGTCCTGATTTCTTAACCCTAACCATAACCCTGAATGAAACCCCAATTGAACACCAACCTGAACCCAATACTGATTTAAACCTGTCCATAACTGTAACTTAAACCCTAATGCTAACCCTTGTGCAGATTTTAATTAAACCTTCACCTTAATTCAAATCCTAACCATATCCCCAACCCCAACTAAATTCAATCCTAAACCTAACTGTAACCCTGAATCAAACACCAATGCAGTGCCAATCCTAACCCCTAATATCAAATTGAGCTAGAGGTTTAACAGAAAGCGACCTCTGGCAGAACCAGACTCAGGGAGGGGCAGCCATCTGCCTCAACCGGTTGGGGGTGAGGGAAAAGAGAAGAGAGAAAGGAGAGAAAAGAGAGACAGACTATGGGAGAGAGAAGATAAACAAAATAATCAAAACTGTATAAAGGAAAACAGATTAAATTTCATGGCCCTGACCTGCCTTTTTCTGTTGGTCTCTCTCCCTTTTGATTATTTCTTTCTTTCTGTATCTGGGGTGCTTAGTTCTCATGTGTGTGGGAAAGTCTGGGGTAGAGTGTGGCTGCACGCTTGTTCCCAGTTTTTCATCAAAGGAGTATTTAAGTCAAGTGGATTCCTCCACACTAGTTACACCCAGTGTAGTAAGCCTGGTCAGTCTTGTTCATGTTTTGAACTTATTGTAACCTTGCTTTCACTTACCAAGTCCTCCTTGTTGCCTTCTTAGTAACTACCAGAGACACCCACTCGGAGCACCTGGATGTAAGCTGCTGACCTGCTATCACTCAATCACTGGAACCTTGAGCATGCAATACTCCTTGGGACACTCTGAACCTCTGTTTATCCTGTTTAACCTGGTGCTCTGGACCTCCATGAGAATTCTGGACCCCCTTAGGCTCTCTGGACCCCTGGGCTCTATTATCTATCTATATATCTATCTGGACTTATTCCATGTTCTTATGAGCTTTGCATTTATATATCAGTTGAATTGAATTGAACTGAATTAAACTGAAGTGAATTTCCAGTGACTGATGTGACTGTAGTAGTAGTGGTGTGTGTAGTCAAATATTAACCATGCAGTGAGAGCTCTCACACAACAGCAGCAGTTTGAAAACATATTGATTTAAAAACCATATCTGTGTACTTACTTCTTCATCATCGACTGACACTTAGCTGCAAGATTTTTTGAAATGTATTTATTTTTTAAAGAGCACTAAAACAGCACCAATCAGGAACTCTTCTATTAGCTCAGAAAAGTTCAGCCAGATGTGTTCCAGCAGCTGAGCCATGTTTTAATGGTCTTAATTGCCCTTTATTGTCATCTGCTTGGGCCTTTTTCACTCTCTGCTGCTCATCTGAGCGTTTACTAGTGGCCGGTAATGAGGGCTAATGGTCTGTCTGAATGACCGAGCGAGTGTGGAAGAATACAACATAGAGCTGTTTCTGTGAAATAATAGTGACACAAATGTTGGTCATTTACAAAAACCGTCACATATGACTGGAGCTTATGATTTTAGCCTAAAAAGATAAAGCTGTGTTTGGTAATAGAAAGTCTGTTGTTTTTTCAGAGGGATGAGTATGAGAAAGGCTGTACTCAGATTTCTGTGTAAAATGTGGAAAATATAAAACAACCAGAGGGAAGAACTCTATGTTTGTCTGAAAGTCAGATAGTTACATTTACAGTTACTGTGTCTAACAGAGAGTGCCTGCCTGTAAGAAATACATTATATATAAAAGATGGGCAAAGCCTTTGTGGCATCATCACGCCAGCCAAAAAACTGCAAATTATGCTTCGGCTGCTCCCATGTTGGTTTTCTGGAGCCACAAGTGACCTTGTTTAGGTTAGGGTTATCAGTGTCCTGTTTCAGGCTGAGGGACTCAACATGAAGCCAATGTCCAAAGACAAACTTTGAAAGACCCTCAGAAAGCCTGGAGAGGTATTGCTCAAGACTGCTTTCAAAACTCACCAGAAAGTGTGGCTCCTTGGAAGCAAAATATGTCTCAGTACTTTTGCGCAGTACTGTAAATATACTTTTTGATGCCATTTAGTTGAGCATTTTAACATGGGAGTCTGTTGCCTTGCTTTTGGAGTCAGCCTCAAGTGACGAAAAGCAGGACTGCAGTTTCTGGTACTTTGGCTCTAGCCTTTTTTGGCCACTTCCCCAAGTAAAATTCAAGTGGAGCAGTTACCGCTTCATAACAGATTCAGATTCAGCTTGCTTTGCAGATGGTGATTGTAGAAGTGTAGCATTGTGCAGGGTGCTGCTTAAAAGAGAATGGTGACCAAACTGTAACCAAACTGTAATGCATTTTATAGGTACTTTTCAATCACAACTTATATATTTGACTTAATATTCAGTCTAAAATCAATTTAAATCGGAATCAGATCAAGAACAGGGAAATAAAGCTGAGGATTCAGCAGCAGGGTTGGACAGTTTCCAGTATTTGTAATTATAAACATATTTCCCTCAGTACAAAAACACTGTTAAAGTTCAATACTCAGTCAAAGTTTTATTAAAGCTGCTGCCTCATATCAGTAAGCCTGTGTGTTTGAAGAAATGTGTCTGCAGTGCAGCCAGAAGATTAAACCTGATGTTATCCGTTCACACCGAACACCATGATGACTGGACGCAATGGGTCAGGAAGTTAGGTTGGAAAGCTTTCAACAACATATTTAACAGCTCCTGTATCACATCAGTGAAACATGCCTTTGGGTTTATATGATAGTGTAGCTTTTATAATGCTCTGTCAGAAGTTGCTCTCCACAGTTTCCTTTCCAAGTAAGACAGATTTTGTGTTGCAACTCAAAGCAGATTCAGCAAAATTCAGTCAGTTATAATGATTTTTATGTGCACAAACCCCCTGCTTCTATAACAAATACTGCTGTATAATGATATACTTTAGCAACACCTTTAAAGCAAAAGATTTAACAGCAGTTTCTGAGCCTAATAAAATAAAGTCTGGTTACAACTATAAATAAATAGAGCTTTAATTAGTTGTACAGTAAATAACAGTGCCTCAAAGATCCTTTATTTGCAATTTGTTATTGGATGGTAGGCAGTGGACTGAACCACTGTGGAGGAATCAGTCTGTCAAAACTTTAAAATTTGTTGTTTTCCAATCATAATCAAACCAGTAGCATTTGCTTCGTTTTATATTATTACATGCAGTAAATTTCGAAGAGTTCCAGTCAGGATTCAGACTTCATCACAGCACAGTAACAGCACTAGTTATGGTTACTAATGATCTTCTTTTGGCCTCTGACTACTCTGTTGGTATTAAAGGGGAATGCATTACGCTGCTTGGAATCTAATTTGTCTATATAAATGAGAAGTCTTCCTCACACACAAAAGTTAGTCATGGAGTCCCACAGGGTTCTGTGCTGGGACCAGTACTCTTAAATATATACATGCTTTCCTTATGCAATATTATTAGAAAACACTGCATACATTTTCATTGATGATTCCCAGCTATATTTATCTATTAGGCCTGCTGACACAAATGAGTTAGCTGAACTACAGGCATGTCTTGAAGACATAAAGACCTTATGGCCTGTAATTTTCTACTTCTAAATTCAGACAAACTGAGGTTATTGTATTTGGCGTAAAATCCTCAGAAACACTCTGTAACCAGACACTTACACTGGATGGCATTACTTTGGCCTCCAGTGACACTGTCAGGAATCTTGGATTCAGTTTTGACCAGTATATGTCCTTTAATGGTCACATTAAACAAATATGTAGAACTTCCTTTTTTTCACCTCTGCAATATTGCCAAAATTGGAAACATCCTGTCTCAGAGTGATGCTGAAAAACTAGTGCATGCATTTATTACTTCTAGGCTTGATTATTGTAATTCACTAAGATCAAGCTGATCTAAAAGCTCTTAAAAGCCTTCAGTTGATCCAAAATGCTGCAGCAAGAGTACTGACAGGGACTAGAAGGAGAGATCATATTTCCTCTATATTGGCTTCTCTTTCATTTAAATTCAATTCTGTTCTCTTCTTTTCTTCTACTCACATACAATGTCTTGAACGATCAGGCCCCATCATATCTTAAAGCGCGCATACCGTATTTTCCCAGTAGAGCACTTCACTCTCATAGTACAGGCCTACTTGTGGTTCCAAAAGTTTTGCCACCTCAGGGGGCCCCTTTAGAACCACCTCTGAGAGTGTCTTCTGTGACCACCCTCAGAGATAGGGTGAGGAGCTCTGTTATTTGTAAGGAGCCAAGTGAAAGGAGTCAGTTCAGGTGGTTCAGATATCTGACCTGAAGGGGTTATAAGTTTTAGAGAGCCCAAATTTGTTGCTGGAACATGGTGGTGGATGATTCTTTTCTAAATGGACTGGTACATACATAGCATGGTTCTACTCTAACTGATTGGAAGCGCTTTTACTACAAGCCTTATTCACCCATTCATACAGCGCTTTATTCCATGCCTTAAGCCCATTTTAACTATTCACACGCACATTCATAATGCGATGGATGCATCGGGAACAATTTGGAGTTTGGTGTCATGCCCAAGGATGCATCAGCATGTAGGCTGGAGGAGCCAGGGATCACACCTGGATCAAATCTGGAAGACGACCCGCTCGACCTCCTGAGCCACAGCTGCCCACATTGTCTAAGCCTAAAAAATACATACCTACTTATCCTGTTCAGAGAATGGGGTGTTTGGTGTTTTTAAATGGGGCAGCACAGGGGAGAGCATGAACATGGCAGGGATATTGCAGGAAATCACAATATACACATGTTGAAACTATTAGGTCTGATTTTCAGGCTTATGTGCACCTCATACAGGTGGTATTATGTGTAAAGTGGAAGTGCACAAGAGCCTGAGAATAATTTTGTAATGAATAACAGTTTTGCAAAATGGTGAAAGAAGTATTTCAACTCTTTAATTGAAGGACCAGCGCGTGAGATTTAGTGGCACCAACACGTGAGAATGCAGACTGCAACCTCCCTTTCCAAATGTGTCGGAGAAACTACTGTGCCCGTCAGGAAACAAAATGGAGTCTTTCAGAACCACATCCACAGGTACTTCTAGTCCAGAAATTCATGTGTATAGATATCATTGGGAATTAGAAATGCAATTGAGGTGAATAAGATTCAGGAATGAGAAGTTCATTTTTTATATTGCAAAAGTAATAGATAATAGCTGACGAGTAAAGATTCTGCACTGTGATAGCATTTCATGGTGAGCACTAGCTAGCAGAAATGTGAAATGTGCAAATTTTTATTTGAGGCCATTTGTCTGTTCTGAGCTACTATAGAAGCATGGTAATTCTAATGCAGAGTTATTATAGTGTCGTGATTTTTAACAAAAGTCTAGTTATTTTTATTTCATTAACTAAAATTATTTTCACATTTAGTTTTAGTTTAGTTAACTATAATAACCTTGCTCCTATGTAAGGGGACCTGCTAACATTGTATACATACAATATCTTTTTGTTATTGAACCAGAACACAACAGTTACGATCCTAGAGGGATTTTTTTTTCACCGTAAAAATCCTAAATATGCATGGAAACGTCATGTTACTGTGACAAATATAGCCACCTGGGCTTGAGAGAACCACTGTCACTTAACACAGTGTGTTGCTGCCTCCGCGAATGCAACTTGAACCTGTATGACTCGAGGAAACCACACATAAACTCTATGCAGAAACGTGAGTTCTCAGGGCCCGAAAGACCAAAAGACTGTGGAACATGTTTCAGCTCGTTTTTGGAAAAAGGGCGACGAATCCTCAGAGCAAAGTGCAAAGGCCAGCATCTATGCTAGTATGATTTCCACTCTGCTACTGTGAATTATTATTGGGTAGCTATTTAGTGTTAATCGCCAGCTGCAGCCCATGTGAACCAAGATAGTCTTATTATTATTATTTTATCTCCGCTTTGCACACAAATGATAAACATAGTACCATCTGAAGCCATGCCAGGTCCTCCCATTGACCACAAGGTGGCATTAGAGACCTGCGGAAGGCAGGCGACTTTAAGCTGTAATCATGTAGGGAAAGACAATGATTCAGTGGGAAGAAAGGGGGAAAGCTGGGGATCTGCTGAAACGTCCATTATTATGGGCTGCCTTAGACCGGCGCTTTAACTATAATTTCACCCCATTCACATCAAAATGAAGCTTTTCTTTCTTTAGAAGCCTCACCTCCATCCACCTGTGGAGTGCTGCAACCGATGAATACCACACATGGATCAAAGCCAGCGTTCAATACTGCAGATAAAATACACCTTTAACTGATGTCATTTTTCAACGCGCCCAATTCACCATGATAATAACAGCTCAGAACGGAGCTGTGAATGATCTTTGAACAACTAGTCTATAAAAGGACCATCTTCACCAGTTTCTTAGTATTAGTCAAGATGTAATCACTCAGCGATTGATCTAACGATCAGGAGCTCATACAAAGATTATTTTATAGCAAGACTTGCCTACATGCTTTGTTCAAAGGTGAGGTCTTACTGTGCTCATTTTCATATCGGCTACCTTTTGGGATTCTTTATTCCTGCATTGCCTTCCCTCCAGTTTCTTACTTGAATTAATTCTGCTTATTACATTCCTCAGTAGGGCGTCTGCTGTCTTTTAAAAGTCTCTTTAACTGATTTTAATACTCATTTCTATGAATGCGGTGAAAGTCTGCAGCTCTCAGCAGCAGCAGGAGGCTAAAACAGCAGGGGACGTTCATGCAAATGCCATTTTCAGGTGTGAAACAAACTTGTTTGGGTACGCCTGTGCAGGAAAAAAGAAAAGCGGGGCTTATTCTTGATCCAGAGCTTTTAATTTCAGGTGGGGGAACGCGAGCAACACCTGGCGCATGAAGACAGGGAGGAAGAAAAAGACATAAGGAGGAAGAGGCTTGCACACAAATCTGTAGGTCCAATCTGTTGTCAACAACGGGACTGTCGTGCACAAGATAATGATCCAGCCCACGATCCATCAACGTCTCTGAAAGGCAGCTGCTGCTTGCCCACACCGTGACTGTGCAGGAGGGCTCGGAATGATGCCCACGCTCTCACAGACTAAAACGCCTTGTTGTACCTTTAAGGGTACAACTGCTTTTCACCAGGGTGACCACATCCCAACGAGCTAAATGAACACAAACACAAACGCGGAGTTTGTGTGGGACACATTAGCAATGTTAGGAGGTAGTCTGAATCTAATCTAAGCAACTATAAGGATAAAAGAAGGAAGGAAGCTTAAGTTTGTTCTTATGATCTCATGTGTCAGTTTTAATATATTGTGATATTTTTTTAAATTTCACTGTTATTCTAGCTGCTGCTCTGATCATTTTTTGGGGTTTCTTTAAGGATATACCCATAGGTTGGAATACCTTTTTTGAGCCATATTTGACAATTTTAACAATATTTAGTCAAATATGACACACACACACACGCTGCATTACTTCATGCTATTTTTTCCCCGTTGTCTGGAATTGAAAAATAACCCTAGTTTGGATTAGACAAGCTAACCATCACTTTACAGTGACAAAAAGCCTTCCCTGCTTTCTTCACAGGCTTTGGGTAAAAGCCTGACTTTTGAAAGTTCATGTCCTGCAGAGCCAGTCCAGATGTGGGACGGGGGGATAAAAAATACGGCCCAACCCCACATTAAAAGGGACATCTGGTTACCCTGCTTGTCACTGGGACATTCCCCTCTGAGGTACTTCTTGTTCTTGTACCCCTGTGCATAGCCTTGGGAACGTGTTTCACACAGTGGGAAGACACAATATATGCTCACAGGAAGATAAAAAACAAAATTCAGAAATAATATCCAAACAAAACCATTTGAAAAATGCTTGAAAACTCAGGGAGTTTTAAAAATTTTATGTGCACAGACCTCCTGCTTCCATGAACGTGCATTAGGAAAGACAGCCCCGTAATGACTTAGTGGCTAATAAAATGATCTGGACACAGCAGTAAATATTTATAATTTCACTGAGTGGAAGCAAATAACAGTGTCTCAGTTCACAGTTTGCAAAGTACAGGCGTTAACTGGAGGTACATTATGAGAAGTCTGTCTTTTAAAAACTTTCAAGTTTATCATTTTCCGTGTATAATGAATCCATTAGCTTTCAATCTGTGCAACATTATTTGACTATTTGCATGGACATTTACAGAGATAAACTGAGGAGGACAAAAAGAGGAGCCACACCTCCTGATCCCCCTGTTATTTCTGCCCATTGGCTGCGCTGACATGGCAATACAGTTTCAAGGAGCCCCCCCACCTTTACTTTCAAAAACTTTAGGAACCACAAGTAGGTCTGCACTCTGAGAGAGAAGCACTCCAATGGGAAAATATGGTACAATGAGGTCTTTAAAACAAGGTTGTGCCTGATTTTTCAAGACTTTGCACACGAGAAGAGGGATTTTTAAAGTCAATACTGGATTTAACAATGAAGAGAAGCCAATACAGGGGAAATATGATCTCTCTTTCTAGTCAGTACTCTAACTGCAACATTTTGGACCAACCAAAGATGTTTTAGGGAGCTTTTAGAACAGCCAGATAGCAATGAATTACAATAATCAAGCCTAGAAGTAACAAATGCATGAACTAGTTTCCAGCATCAGTCAGACAGGAAGTTTCCCCCTTAGTGATATTGTGCAGATGAAAGAATGCAGGCTTACGAATTTGTTTAATGTCCACATTTAAGAATACATGATTCCAATGACTCCAAGATTCACTGAGGGCCAAAGTAATGTCGTGTTATCATGTACCGCTATCTTCAGTGCTGAACCTCAATCCTTCAGGACTGCACTTCCTTACAAGTTTGCATTTCAAGACTAAATGCTCCTCTTCCAAAGGTTCTTTGGAACAGAGCTTGCTTTAACCTAATTTTGGAGGCCATATGAACTGATGCTCTTCTCTTAATAGTAATAGACTGGCATGCACTCATTTTATATGATAATTAGCATAGAGCATGCATGTGAGGAAGGTGTGGTGCCATCTTGCTGAGGTCAGTAAAGGGGTGTAATAGAGGGACGGAAGGTTGATTGGCTCATCCTCAGACCTCCGAAGTCTGCAGCAGATTCCCAGGTCCACGGCCATCAGCATGCACACCATGTGACATCTCTCTCTCTCTCTCTCTCTCTCTCTCTGTTTCTCAATCCTTCTCCCCCCTGCCTGCCTCCTTCTTTCTCTCCACCCTCCTCTCCCGCTGTGTGTCTCCCTCTCTCTCCCTCTCCTCTGGCTCAGTGGTGTGTTTCCAAGAGATAAGACCCTTGCTCATTTCACACATGAGCAGAGTAGAGTTGGGTAAGGCTGTGTGTGTGTGTGTGTGAGTGTGTGTGTGTGTGTGTGTGTGTGTGTGTGTGTGTGTCCTTTTTGTGTGTGTGTGTGTGTGTGTGTGTGTGTGTGTGTGTGTGTGTGTGTTCATTTTGGCTGTGTATACCTGTGTTTGTGTCTACGCCGAGTGTGTGGGTGAGCGTATGAGTTTGCACGTTTATGTATGCGTTGAAGGTTAGAGAAAAAGAGAGCAAGTACAGACTCCAAGTTTTCTTCACTTGCCGCTTCTTTCCTTCAGCTTTCCGAGGCGCCCATTCGTCTCTCCTGCAGAGGTGTGTGTCGGAGGCAAAAAGGTAACAGCGTTAGTTTCACTTTTAAAATCACAGTTTTCCCCCCAGTAATTTTGCAATTATGGACCACCTCACAGACTCACAGCTTTAGTACTGATGCATGCAAACACACACCATCAAATGTGCTGTTTTTGTAGGTATATTTTAAAGGCTCCTGCCAACGCTGTCCGGCAAACACTCAGTCAAACAATGGTTGTTCGGTGGCCCTGAGCCGCCATTTCAGTCAGCGCCATTTCAGAAAGCACAGAAGTTAAGATAAACGCAACAACGTTCCAGAAAACACAAAAATAAAAATGACATTTTGGAAAAAATACAGTACTGTGCAAAAGTCTTGAACCACCCCTCATCATCACACACTTTCTTGTTATTTTAAAAAGTGGTCTTGCGTCATAGTTCTGCAGGCTTTCTGAAGGTCTGCAAAGTCTTTCTTTGGACATCGGCTGCTTTTTCACTCATCCTAGTACCTGACTGTTTTCAGGGCGATGTTTTTTTTTTTGGTTTGTTAAGCCAGGGGTCCCCAACCCCTGGTCCGCGGACCGTGGACTATTTGGAACCAGGCCACAAAGAAAAAATGTTGCGGTTAAAATGTTATTTTTCTTTCTTCTTCCGGATCTTATTTTGAAAAACAACTGTTTCCGCCCTCACTTCACTAACCGCACTTGACTCTGGAACGTCATACAAAAACAAAATTCACTGAAGAGCTTTTTCGAGAAGGAACAAGCAAACGATGGGACAGCAGAAGGGTCACGGACCGCCAACAAAAAGAAAGCTGCATTTTAAAGAAAATACAAAGGTTCTTATCTAAGTTGTGGGTTTATTACAACAGGTGATACACAAGCTCCTCACCTGCTGTGACCGACTGGCTAATGAAGCAGTGAAACGTTCATGCATGGACCCGGTCCGTGGTACAAAAAAGGTTGGGGACCACTGTGTTAAGCCACTTAACACTGACCTATGAATCATTCGTAAAAGGGAACCTAACACAAGGGATGATCCAGTGTTGTGTCGATGCATAACAGACAATTTAGCAAAAAAACAACCAACAAAAACTTCTTTAGGAGCTTCGTTACTTACAGCCTGTTGTAAAAACACATCATTTGTTCTAGTTTCTTTATTCAAATCTATAAATAAACACCAAAGTAAACACATTTTAACAGGCACAAAATAGTGTTTTTACACCAACAAGGTGATTCCCGAAGAGCTGCTAAAACTTGGCATATCTTCACATGGTGTGTGGTATGTCCTTAAAACATTTGAGGAAACTGGACAAGTCGAGGACAAAATAAGAAGTGGCAGGCCTGGAAAACTATTTAGAGCTGATGAACAGCATTTGAAAGTCATATCTGTAAGAAATAGGGGAAAAAATACTGCAAAGACTGGACACAGGACCCAAGAGATCCATCTGGTCCTTCAGTCAATCCAGCTATTGAAGCCTCATCAGAAATGGTCTCAGTGTAAAGGGTGGCTGTTAAGAAGTCTTTCTTAAGGAAAGAAGATGGGGAGAAAAGGCTGAGCTATGCCAAATTACACAAGAACTCAACTGAAAATCAGTGGTAACAGGTGTTATGGAGGGACGAATCCAAATTTGAAATCTTATCGTTCAAATCACCACCAGTATGTATGGAGGAGGTCAGGAGAGAGGTCCAACACTGAGAGCCTACAGCCATCTATTAAACATGGTGGAGGCTTTGTCATGGTTTGGGGCTGGATTTCAGCCAGTGGTGTTGTGGAACCTTGTAAAAATTGATGGAATTATGAATGCATAAAAGTCCACCATGCAATACAATCTGGAAAGTGGCTGACTGGCAACCGATTCATTTTTCAGCATAACAAAGATCCCAAACACACTGCCAATGGATGGAAAAAGACACAATGGACCACATCAGTCATGGGTTGGCCTCTCCAGAGCCCAGACCTCAACATTAGGTTCCCAGTGGCAGTGGCTGTGGCTCAGGAGGTAGAGCAAGTTGTTTTGAAACAGGAAGGTTGGTGGTTTGATCCCTGGCTTCTCCAGTCTACATGCTTAAATGCACAGAATGAAGTGCTGTCTGAATATATGTGGGAATGGGTGAATGAGGCTCAGTTAGAGTAGAAAAGCTCTACATAAATACCAGTCTGTTTACCGTTAGCGAAGCGGTGCCATGTTGATAGAGAACAGGACAAAAGGCAGTCAGCATCCAAAGAAGAGATTCGGAGCGCTCTTTAAGAACCCTGGAGAACTATTCTTGTAGACTACCTACAGAAATGACGAGAGTTCATGCGTGAGCTGAATAATAAAGGTGGTCATTTTTGCCTCATGTTCTGTATTTTCATGTATCTATGCATGTTTCAGTAAACTGCTTCCACATAAAATATAAACAAATGAGGAGTGTCTCAAGACTTTTGCACAGTACTGCACAAGCAAGAACACTGCTGAGAGCAACATAGAAGCAGAAACATCAATCTGTCACCAGGGGCTTCAGGGGCTTTCCAATCAGAAGAACACTCTCCGTAGCCTTTCATTTATGACTTTAGAATAAGATGTCATAAAAGATCATGTAGGCGTAATGTGTAGGTGGACCAATGTTTTTGCCTATATAGCGTGTTTACAAAGTGGCATCTTTAAAATGAAAAGCACACTTTAAAAAAAAATTCTGCAGTAAATTATTAAAAGTTTAGCTTAAGAAACTGCCATCCAGTAATGTGATACACAACAAGACAGTCATGTGCTGGAAAAGCTCTCTGGTTTACACGGCCATCTGTTTTCCTGGTATACATATCATGCAAATAAGTTGCTATAGGAACCAAAGCTGCAATAACTACTACACCAACAGAAATAACCACAGTCCAGGGCAGCCGTCTTTGACATTTCTTTGTATAAGCTGGAGTGAAAACACACAGCAGAAGGCTGCACTGAAGTTAAAGTTGTGTTTGAAGCTAGCTAGTGCTTACCAAGAACACATTTTTCTGCACTTTTATTTCACCCCAAAGCCAAAGGTCTCAGGAATGAAATGCAGCTTTTGAACAACAAAGGAAGCAATTCTCTACAAAACTATATATATATATATATATATATATATATATATATATATAAAGCTTGTTTCTTTTACTCTTAAATGAAGCCTCTGCTTAAACATCCTATATTACATGCTTGTTAACACGTCAAAAAACACGGTATTGGACAAAAGTAACGGGCCACACTTCTTAAACAGTGAATTCAGGTGTTTCATTAAGTCCTATTGACACAGGTATATAAAAATCAAGCATTCAGCCATGCAGTCTGCCTTAACAAACGTTTCGAAAAGAATGGATCATTCTAAAGAGAGCTCACAGAATTCCAGTGTGGTACTGTAATGAGATTAGTTTACTGGAATTCATGGATGACACACTTGCAGCAAATCAATTTGTGAAATGTATTTCCTCCTAGATATTCCACCATCAGCTGTAAGTGGTGTCATTGCAAAGTGGAACGACAGCAGCTCAGCCACAAAGAGGCAGACCAAGTAAAGTTACAGACCATCCTATCACGGTGTGCTGAGCGGGGTTGCCGAGTACCCAGGCGCATAGTGCATAAAACTCACCAACATTCTCCTAACTCAATAACTGCAGAGTTTCCAGCCTCCTCTGGCATTAATGTCAGCACAAGAACTGTGCACTGGGAGCTTCATAGCATGAATTTCCAAGGCTGAGCAGCTGCATCCAAGCCTTACATCACCAAGCACAATACCAAGCATCGTATCTGGTGATGTAAAACACGCTGGAGTGGAGCAGTGGAAAGGTTTTTTGTGAGACGAATCATGCTTCTCAGGCCTGGGCCCCCTTAGTTCCAGTAAGGGGAAATCCTAATGCTTCAGCTTACCAAGACATTTTGGACAATTCTATGCTTCTAACTATGTGGGACAAGTTTGGGGAAGGCCCTTTTCCATTCTAGCATGGCTGTGCCACAGTGCATCAAGCAAGGACCATAAAGGTATGGTTGGCTGAGTTTGATATGGAAAAACTTGAATGGCCCACACAGAGCCCTGACCTCAGCTCCACTGAACACTTTTGAGATGAACATCAGTGTCTGACCTCAAAAATGCTCTTCTGCACAAAAATTCCCACAAACACACACTACAAAAGCCTTCCCAGCAGAGTGGAATTGTTATAGATGCTAAGGGGGAACCAGCCTCATATTATTGCCAATGGATTCAGGATCGGATGCCATGAAAGCTCTTGCAGGTGTAATGTGTAGGTGGCGAAATATTTTTGCCCATATAGTGCAAGTTTTTAATATTCCCAAAATGTGTATTTCAAAATACTTTTGCCTATCATGTTTTTTTTCTATAGAATTCATATAAAAAATACACTTAGCCATGGTGACATTACCCAAGTCATAAAGCCTCAAACTGAACCATGCCTCTACCATCAGGCCAGCTCTAAAACACACCCTGTTTTATCCAGGTTTATGACTCTAACCTGGATTTAATATTCAAAATAACCATCAAAATAGGTCTTGATACGAGTGAGTGACACAGAAATTAGGAAAGGATTTACTGAGGCAGCTGGAGAGCTGTGCAGACTTACTTTTGTAATCACCCCCTGCTGGCCATTAGAAAGAATACAGGCTAAAGGCACGTGCTTCATCTTTCAGAAGACATGTTCATCTTTTTTAAATTTGAAGGTTACTATCCCTGTTCCACATGGACTCTTTCAGTGTCTGCAGCTGAACAGGCCTCTTTAATCAGATGAACGGTTACTCGTCGAGAGTTTGGGTTAAGTTTTGTTTAAACCATAAGGTAAACAGTGACATTTTGAGAAATCAGAAGATTTTACATTTCAAATTAAGACATTCGTTTTGGCATTACAGTTTTTCTGTTAAAAGATTTTCCCAAACAAGTGACAGTTCTATAAAAGGGGTGACTGATAACTGAACCCAAACCCTACTCCTAACCGTGCATGGCTGATCAGTCACCTGGTGGATATTAAGAGGTTAAACTCACCACAATCGAAATGCATTTGAATTATTTAGGACCTTAAAGGTTTGTGCAGCTCTGTCACAGCTCCCTTTCAGTGAGTGCAAGTTGCTTGGAAGCAAATGACCTTCACTTTGTAGACAGCACCAAAGCACCAGAAGTTCAATCTGCATTAGCAATTTAGGGACTAAACAACATCTCTGTACTGCAATTAGTTTAAATTAAGCCCTTAAACAATGTTTTCTCCGCCTGCATTTATCTCTTTCATTAGTTCCGCTGTGTTTCAGAGTAAAAGTGAAAAATTACTTACCTCACAGTTAACTGGTCTCATCAGGGATGGTAAGAGCACATCAGAAGACATGAAAAGAGTTATCCATGCAAATACAAGCTAATGAAGAGTTTGTTCTGTCCTCAGAGGAGCCCTTTTGTCCCCGCTACTCAGGGTTCTCTGAGAGCAGTTTGGCGGCAGGACAGACAGTCACAGCACTGTTCATTTGCACAGACAGTCGAGTCCCTGGGGAACAACAAGGAGGCGTCGCTGCCGAGGAGCTCTCAAACAGATTTGAGTGGTCTGGTTGGCCTGTGCTACAGTTAGCTGTCTCATTCTTGGCTCGCTTGTGTTGGGTTGCATCGACCGGCACTGTCAGATCTGGCAGAGGTGTTTGGAAAAGGCCTGCCTTATGAACTAGCATCTAGCATCTCATTTATTTCCAACCTGGATGGGTTAGCCGGGTGTCTTATATTATGCAGTGTGCTTTCTATGTTTTAGTGGCTGGAAGTTATTTTTTTTTAAAACATTCTTAACCCTTTAATGCACTTCACACAGTAGTGACTCGAGGCTACAGTGCATCCTGTCTAATTCATCTATTTCAAACAATTGAAGACATTATTTGACAGTTGATTATTGGCAAACAATAATAAAAAGGGATCCCCTTTAAAGATAAGATAAGATGAAGTCAGCACATGTGAAGGTAATCCCTGAGAGCCATAAAGTTCAGATTTCAGACTGCTCGAAAAATTAGGTTATGTTTTCATCGGCGCTGGTCTGTCTGCCTGTCTGTGTGCAAAATAACTCAAAAACTTTTTTGTGAACGGATTTGGCTGAAATTTTTATTAATGGAGTCGGCCTCATAAAAGGAAGAGGTTATTAAATTTTGGGAAGAATCGGGGGATCATGCCGAACAAAAAAATCCTGAAATCAGGATCTACTGAAGTAATAGTGATATCAGACATCAGATATCTGTATGCTTGGCGGAGGACTGCGCTCTATGAATGCTTTTCTAGGTGGTGTTTTTTGTATTCTTCATCATCTCCCACCCTATGACTCTAACAACACCTTGTGGTGGGTGGCATGGAGTAGGTGGCACTTGGTTCGTTCTGGGTGCAGTCATCCACGGCCCGGTGTTCTGGACAGGTTGACTGGGACTAGGCTGGGACTCTCCTTCGTACATCGGGTCAGGCACGTATTGACGGTGGTACCGCCAGCCTTGGTTAGGTTCAGCCCGAAAGCACAAAAGTGGTTACAAATCAATGCAAATGTGGTTTATAATGAATTTCAAATGTGATTCATTTAGTGTCATCATGATTTGCACAAGTTCATAAACGTCTTGTATTGTGGAAGCTCAGGAAGGCAGGTAAGAAACCTCACCTTATGGAAGTATTAAATACCTTTTGACATGTCATGTGACTTCATAACAGTTTCCTTCTGTTTCCTAAATAAATCTGACACATTTTGTGTCTTTATTTTAACTGCTCTGTAATGGTTTGCAAGGTGTCGTAAACGGATCAGAACTGTTTCTTAATCATTTCATCAAAACTACGCTCCAGAGGCTACTCACTAATGAATCACTGATTCGTAATCAGTGGGTGGCACAGTGGTGCAGTGGTTAGCACCGTTACCTCACAGCAAGACAGTTCCACATTTGAACCCTGGCTGGCCCCTGTCTGTATGGAGTTTGCATGCTCTCCCCGTGCTTGAGTGGAATTCCTTCAGGTACGCCTCCCACTGTCTAAAGACATGCATGTTAGTTCAGTCATTAAGTTGAAATTGGCCATGGACGTGAGGTCGCTAAAGCACTTAAAGTGTATAGAATAAAGTACTGCATGAATGTATGGTTGATTTGTAGACTAAAAGTGCTTTGAGTGGTCAGTAAGACTGGAAAACTGCTATGTAAGTACGCTTTCAAGCACACAGGATTCGGACTTAACTTGGTTAAGTGGATAAGAAAATGGATGGGTACCTCTGTATGATGTCAAAGTGAGGGCATATTTCTAAAATGGTCATCTCAGGCTCAAAGCTGCTACTAAAACCCTTTATTTATGAGAGGCAGCCAATCAGGAAAGAGCTTAAAAGGAGCTAAAATGGCTCAATTTGGACAGAGAGGGAACTGAGGAGGTTCTATAAAATGTAAATGTATACAGAATGCAAATCATTTCAATCATTTAGCTGAAAAAGGCAAAAAGAAAGTGGATTGGCACAGCATCTGCTTTGTTTCAGATGCTGCAGTCTGTGATGAAGAGAGCTGAGCGTAAAAGCGAAAATATTCAAAATCATTGAAAGTTTCCACATTTTGTCATGTTACAACCACAAACGTAAATGTATTTTTTCGGGATTTTATGTGATGGATGAACACATAAAAAGTACACAATTTGAAGTGGAAGGAAAATGATTCATGGTTTTCAAAACTTTTCACAAATAAAATTCTAGAAAAACGTGGTGTTCATATGTATTCGGCGCCCCTGAGTCAAGTCCTTGTAGAATCATCTTTCTCTAGCTCTGGCTGTATGCTTTGGGTCGTTGTCCTGCCGACAGGTGAACCTCCACCCCAGTCTGAAGTCTTTTGCAGACTCTAACAGATTTTCTTCAAAGAGTTTCCTGTATTTGGCTCCATCCATCTTCCCATCAACTCTGACCAGCTTCTCTCTCCCTGAAGAAAAGCATCCCTGCAGCATGATGCTGCCACCACCATGTTTCACAGTGGGGATGGTGCGTTCAGGGTGCTGTGCTGTGTTCATTTTCCGCCACACATAGTGTTTTGCGTTTAGGCCAAAAAGTTCAGTTTTGGTCTCTTCTGACCAGAGCACCTTCTTCTGCATGTTTGCTGTGTCCGCCAAATGTCTTGTGACAATCTGCAAACAGGACTTTTTATGGCTTTCTTTCAACAATAGCTTTCTTACTACCACTCTTCCATAAAGGCCAGATTTGTGGCAACCACGACTAATAATTGCCCTGTGGACAGATGCTCCCACCTGAGCTGTGGATCTCTGCAGCTCCTCTAGAGTCACCATGGGCCTCTTGGCTGCACCTCTGAATAATGCTGAATAGGTGGACGGCCATGTCTTTGTACATTTGCAGTTGTGCCATGCTCTTTCCATTTTCCGATGATGGATTGAACAGCGCTCTGTGAGATGTTCAGAGCTTGGGATATTTTTTATAACCTAACCCCCATTTAAACTTCTCCAAAACTTCATCCCTGACCTGCCTGGTGTTTTTCCTTGGGCTTCATGATGTTCCTTCACTAATGTTCTCTAAAAAAACCTCTGAGGCCTTCACAGAACAGCTGGATTTATACTGAGATTAAATTACACACAGGTGGACTCTGTTTACTCATTCGGTGACTTCTGAAGGCAACTGGCATTTTATTTAGGGATGGCAAAGTAAAGGGGGCTGAACACATATGCACACCACACTTTTCAGATTTTAATTTGTAAATAATTTTGGAGACCAATCAATCATTTTTTTCCACTTCACAATTATGCACTACTTTGTGTTGGTATCCCAGTAAAATACATTTACGTTTGTGGCTTAATGTGGAAAAGTTCAAGAGGTGTGAATACTTTCACAAGGCACCGTATACAACCCTCTGTAGCCATTTAGGAACTGAGTAAGCCAAATGTTTTCAGATTCTTGCTTCGTTTTGTCCGATTTTTTTTGTTTCAAAATGTGGCGAATGGTTTTAATGAGTGTGCCAACAGAATGGGAAATCAGTGATGCACACAACTACTTTTCAAATAAACGTTAAACCAAGAAAAATGATGGTATACTTTTGTGATGTCCCTTATGCTAGCCTTTGACGTCTAATTATGCCAGCAGAGTAAGAGATGGTAACATTCAGTCATTTCATTGTGCTGAGCTGCGTGTTAGTGTCACCTCAGTGTAAATAGATCAATTTCTATAGTGAGACCGATAGTCTCACTTTAGAAAAAACAGATTGTGACATTGCTTTGCTTCCATTTTCCAGCAGAACAATAAAATAATCCATAAGGAAGGCATACAATGGTGACTGTCAACACGTAAGCCTTAGATAAGGAAAATGATGAGGTGAGAAAACCTAAATTCAACCTGGGAAATAGAAAGACACTCTTCCTCACTCTTCCAGCACATCTCTAGGTTAATGCTTTCAGATAATGCAGTGCTGCCCAGTGTATGAACCCTGAGCCTTGGTTGCTCAGAGTCTAGGTCTGGCAAAGTAGCTCCAATTGGAAACATCAAATCTGAAGCAAATTTGCATGCAACTTAAGCGTGATGTCCCCAGTCAAAGCAGGTGGAGTTGTTACTGATGGGTTTGACACTGTATCTCACTGAGTACCTGAAACATACTCTGTACACTGTAGCAGAATATAGCAACCCAGTGTTGAGTTATATTAAGCAGCTCCAATGTACTTATTACAGGATTACCACACTGAGACCTGTCTCCTCTAAGCTTGGAAAGAGGAACATACTAGGAGTTCATATCAGTTCAACCATACACTCACAGTGAGGTATATTTAATCTAGTGTCAGAAAAACTTTTCAGCAGTTCTGTGCCAACTGTATACACTGCTCCCTCTCCTGAGTATATCCAATAATAATATGTCACTTGGTAATGATGTGATCTACATGAGAACCACAGAAATAAATCACAATGAATACACAGAAGAAAAGAAAAGCTTCCCCACATGCTGAAATAGCATCATCATTATTTCCAAATTGGCCCTTAGTTCCCGAATATTTGACCACATTTTCATATATTATCAGTTGGTCTTCACTCAGTAACTGCAGAGCTCCAAAACTCCTCTGGCGTTGACTTCAGCAGAAACTCTGTGTGCCAGGATAATTTACTGACAAGCAGTTTCATGGCCAGGTGAGGGCTGTTTCCTCATTATTCCTTGACAAAATAAGCTGATAAAAGATCTGGAGTTGATTCCAAGTGTTGAACTTGCATTTGGTAGCTGTAACTCTTAATATAAGGTCCAAAGACCTGTCTTGGTGAGTTAGGGGAGGCATTATTAGGAGAAAACACCAAAGTAATCATGTCTGACAGATAGCAAAAACTTCAGTAGTAGACAAGTGCTGCTCATAGGGGGTCATCTCTCTAATATTGTAGGGTCTTTACAGTATAAAGCTCATTGGGGAGCGTTTTGCTGTGAATTGGCATTGTAAAGATAAAACTGAATTTAACTGAATTGGAACTGAAGACTACGTGTGACAACTAAAGTGGATGATTGCAGACTTCTTTACCTGGTTAAGAAGAAACACTTCACAACATCAGGCTACAGTCAGGAGTTGGCTTTGTGAATGTAAATACAAAGAGTTTAGAACAAGGTGCAAACACTTGGCTTCATCCATCCAGAAAAAAAAATTTTTTTTTGGACTGACAAAACCAAGATGAACTTGTAGCAGAATGATGGGAATAGAAAAGTATGGGGAAGGAAGCATACCACATCATCTCACATACAACATGGAGGTAATCTTATAGCATGTATGGCTGCCAGTGGAACTGCGTCAATAGTGTTTATTGATGATGTGACAACTAAAAGAAGTAGCAGGAGGGATTCTAAAGGGTATAGGGCTATATTGTTTCCTCATGCTTCAAAACTGATTGGAGCATCACAGTACAAATGGATAATGACCCAAAGCATGCTGCAAAAACAACCCGAGAGTTTCTCAAGGCAAAGAAATGGGATATTCTTCAATGGGCAAGACAGTCACCTGATTTCAAACCAACAGAGCAACTTTTCAGTCACTGAAGGCAAAATGGAAGGTAGAAAGACCCACAAACAAACAGCAACTGAAGGAAGCTGCAGTAAAGGCCTGGCAGAGCATCTCAAAGGGAGGAAACTTTACCTGGTTATGATAAGTTCTGGACTGCAAATCATTTTCATCCATTTAAAAGGATGCTAGTTTGTCCCATTACTTTTGAGCCTGGGGGCAGTGTGTAAAAATAGCTGCAGTTCCTAAATAGTTAATGCAATTCCTTTGTTTACTCCCTTGAACTAAAGCTGGAAGTCTGCACTTCATTTACATTTTGACTGTTTGATTTAAAATCCATTCTGGTGGTGCACAAAGGCCAAAAATTGTGTCTTTGTCTCTAAACATAATGAACTTATCAGCATGAGTTTATTCTTCTGGCTTCAAACTGATGTTGTGACTCAATGATCTCACCAGCTATGCACCTCTGTTGTAGAGCTTCTTGGAAATGAGGACCCACCCAAACCAAAATGATATCAGGGAAAGTCTTTTGCAGCTTTCCTAATCTCTATAAACAGATTCCTGCACATTAACATTCAGAACATGTGCACACATTTTTGGTACTAGAAGGTTTAAGGTTTCCATATATAGATGCTAGTAGTTTTAAGTCTATCAACCAAACATATATGTTTGCTCAAAAACGTTGGCTATTGTCTCGTGACAATTTTGGCTGATGACTAGCTTTTTAAATGTATTTCCATTTATATACACACTGACCAGGGCAAGCTACAGGAAGTTGTGGCTTGGATATTAATTTGCTGAACCAGAATTCCTGGAAAACTATCCTAGCTTGCAGAATAGCCAATGGATTTCAAGATTAAAGCTTTTTCCATAAACATCATTTTTACTTGAATAATTTTATAAGCCAGTCTTTGATGCTGCATGCTGGACTTTGACGTGGCCAATCCAGAACATTCACTTTTTTGTCTTTGAACCATTTCTGTGTAGCTTTTCCTGTATGCTTGGGGTTGATGTCTTGTTGGAAAGTAAATCTTCTCCCAAGCCATACTTGCAGCCTGAGTCAGATTATTCCCCAGGATTTGGCAATATTTTTTTCTGCATTCATGTTCCCCTCCACCTCTGCAATCCTTCCAGGTCCTGCTGCTGAGAAGCTTCCCCAGAGAAATCCCCTGAGCATGATGCTGCCACCACCATGCTTCATAGTGGAGATGGTGTGTTTGCGGAGATGTACAGCGTTTGGTGTTCAACAAACATAACGTCTATTCTGACGGTCTCATCAGACCAAAGAACTTTCTTCCAATTGACTAGAGTCTCCCATATGTCTTTGGGTGAATTCCAGGAGTGATTTCATATGAGCTTTTTTCAAGCTCATATGAAGGGATCACTAGATGTACTGAGAACCAGGTGGGTTGCTGGCTGTGCAGAGCAGTGGGGGGATTTTAGCTGAACCGAGCAGGGTACAGACGCAGCAAACTTCTCTGAGCAAGTAAAGAGTGAAATCCAGAGCATAGGAGTGGAATCAGACTAGTTTTAGACCTGTGGAGCAGCTCTGAGGAGATGAAGGGCTGCAGACTGAAGCGGAGCAGAGTGGACGCCGGATGAGAGAGAGAGAGAGAGAAACTGTGATGTCTGGTGAAGGGGAGGCAACACTGGATGGTTTAGTAAACCTTCTTTGTTCTACTTTTACAATAAGTATCTTATTAAAATGTGTTTTTTTACTTTGTTGCAGCAGCTGTGTGGTGAATTTTAAAATGTAGGTGATGACCTGTTCAATCTGTTTCACAGCGAATGCTTTTTTAATACCTCATTAATTTTAGTGCAACTAAAACCACACATTATCCAAAATTAGTTTTAACTTTTCCATGATGCTCTTCATCGACACTGATTAAATTACAAATATATGTGTTAGTCATTGTGTTTGTACCCTTTGTTTAGTAGTGTATTCTAAAAATATTTTACCATGACAATCTGTAATGAAATAACCTCAATAAAATCTTAAATGCTTACTTTGTCACATCATACTTTTAATTTGAAATATTAGCTGAAAATCAACAGTCTGACTTCTTCAAAAAATGAGATATTTGCTCATTGTTGCTGTTGTTTCAGGACAGGTAAAACGTCAGCTAGCAAGTGAATTAATAGTCTATTATTCAAAAAATGTTGAAATCCTTGGTGGTCGCTCGAGGCTGTACACGCCTTTGGGTGTTCCTGTAAAAGTCATCATTACCAAACTAACACTATAATATTCTGTAGTAAAAAGTGAAGTAGCTGTGTAAAATGCCCCAGTGTTCTTGTATGCACAGCAAGCAAGAGAGGAGAACACAAACCAGCTCTAATTGAGCCTCCATACTGCAGATGTAAATGCTTAAAATCTGTAATTTTCCACTCTTTACAAATGGAAGGGCTCGACTTATTACAGTGTCCTTCAAGATAAGCTGCAGACCACTTGTAAAAATGATATATTTTGAAGTCCAATTAATTCCATGTCACTAGATATATATAAACAGAGAGCCTCCAGCAACTGGCCTTTGGACTCATGTTAAGTTTCATGTTGATGCATAGCAGAACAACCAATGAAGACTAATAAAACTTTATGTTCTCTTTTCTGTCATCACATCTGCCAGTGTGGCTGTACTGTTCTGATGCAGACACTGCTATGATGCCCATGCATTTTATAAGCAGTGTTGCACAAGAGATTCACCAGGTCGTGCTTTTAAAGGTCTTCTCTTTGTTCTCTGCAAGAATTTCCACATAAGCATCTCTTAGACACTGCCATTAACAGAACAGGAATCATGTGGGCTGAATTAGATGAAAGGACATAATTAGCGAGAATATGAATTATGGACTCATTAATCATGTTGGTGGGCAGGCAATAATACACACTGGTGAAGTGCCAACAAACAGTTGTCTAATTATCCTCCAATTACCTGGTTAATAATACTTTTTCAGGGCCACTTTGTTGACCTCTTCCTGTGATGAGGCTTGCCATATACTGATACAAATATATGTGAAGAACAGGAGGATTCAAGAGCCAGAGATCGGTGTGAAGATTAAAATGGCTCAAATATTTAAATAAATAAATATGAAAAAGGAAGTTTTCACAGGACTTTATGCAATCCTGTGAAAAAAGCCCACCCTCACTTCTAAATAGCAGCTAGGCACTGCTAACCAAACACACTTGATTACCTGACCATCAGCCAGTGCAACCACCTCTATATGAACATTCTTTCAGGTGTGTGTTTAACACCATGCCACAATCTTCTCAAGAGTGGATGCCGCTTTCACTTCAAGGTCAGACTGTGTAACGTTCAAAGAATCCCCCAAAACCCCAAAAGCTACATCTCAGACTCTACAGGTACCTTTAAGCATTTTAAATGTGCATGTTCATAACAGAAACTGAACAAAATACTTGTGAAGACTTGTGGAATGCTATCATTTGGACAGACAAGACCAAAGTGAGAGATGTTTGGCCATAATGCATGAGAAAAACAAACTCAGCATATCACCACAAACACCTCAAATGTCCAGCTGTCATATCAACTATCAAGCACAGTGTTGGAGGGGTGATAATTTGGGATTGTTTTGCAGCCGTAGGACCTGAGCACCTTGCAGTCTTCAAGCTGACCATGAACTCCACTGTATACCAAAGTATACAAAGGAGTTTCAGCAGGACAATGGTTCTAAAGACAGCAGCAAATATATAACAGAATGGCTTAAAAAACAAAATAAAAAGAAAGCAAAAAAATCAAGGTGTTGCAATGGCCCCATCAAATTCCAGACCTCCACCTGACTGAAATTCTGTGCTAAGAAAGCTGCGCACAAATGAATGCTCACAAAGCTCAATGAACTGATGAGATGTAAAGAACAGTGGGTCAAAAGTTAGTGGTGCTCAAGCTGGTTCTACAAACTACTGAATCATGAGGTGTAATTAGTTTTTCTCAGGACTACAAAGCGCCTCTTGAAAACTTTTTCACATTAGTATACTCTTTTTCTTCTTCTTGTAGCGTTCATCCATCCATCCATCCATCCAGTAAGTTATTTAAAGAGGAGACCTGAAGAGAAAATCCAAACGTAATAGCACCACAAAATTTAAATGCATTACGGAAACAGTAGAACCAGCACAAAAATTCAAAAATCATAACATTAGCAAAATTTAAACCTAAACGGAAAACAAAGCTCAGATCTATTCACTAGGAAACAAAAAATGCCCTGGGACCAGGACAGTTGGTTAAAAGGTAGCTTGTAGTCTAAAGAACTTTGAAAAAGACTGAAACAGTGCTAAATAAATGCTAGTTCACTTCCATGTCCATCATACTGTTTGCCCAAAGCGAAAATATCAGACTCTGTACAAAAGATCTCATCACATATACTGTTATTTTTGAAGCAGGTCATAATCACAAATCACAAATGTCAGCTTTAAACATGATGGCACCCTGCTGTACATATAATGGATCACAAACTGGGGCCTGCAGATGTATTGCAATATTGCTCATACTCCTGCTGCTCAGGGCAACAGGTTTTTAACATAAGAAGAACATTACTTTTAGAATAAGCAGTCTGGGTCTGAGCTTTGCTTGCAGACGAAAATGCAAGTTAATCTTCTGACAGCACACTGCATCTCTGTCATCGATTTACACAAACTGTGTGGCTCCTTCTCACCACCGTTGTTTGCGCGTTGCACTTGTTGATATGGCCTACATCAGCAGCTGCACCTGGGTCCACGCTTCTTGGTGGAGCGGCATCATGGTGGGTGGTGATATAATGTGTCACCAGTGGCTTCTAACAGATTTGTCATCATGGTTTCAAGGGGGACCCATTCTGCTTTTCCTGTGTGGAGTATTTATATGAGTTTTTGTACAAAGACAGTTTTTACAGCATCACCTCTGGACGCCATGGCATAGTGGTTTGCACACTGACCTCAATGGTTGGTCCCTGGTTCAAATTCAGGTGGAGACAGAAGGGGGACTATATACAAAGTGGCTGTCATTCCTAAACATAATAAACATAATAAGGTAAACCTTACAGTGTGAAGTGCCTCGAGTTTTGTTGTGAATTGGTGCTATATAAATAAAACTGAATTGAACTGAATTCTCCCTTTGTGTTACAAAGATAGAACTATCCACTGTTTTTAAGGGGCGATGAGCTAATGCCATAGTGAAACATCCGTTCGTCTGTCCATCCATCCACAATTCACAAAAATTGCTACTCCCGCTTGGGTATTGGTCAAGTTTTGCAGAAATGTATAAACAATGATCACCTAATGGATGGCATTGCTTAGGCCCTAGCAGGTAATAACAGATCAATAACCTGGTTTGCCAACAGGATCACCATCATTGCAAAGTTCCATTGTCTTCTATTCACTATTTGCTTTAAAGTGGGAATTTTTGATGTTTTCTTCTTTTAAATGGTAGATGGATGTTTTAAAAATGGCTTTGTCACACGTTGCATACTACAACTCCAAATCAGAAAAAGTCGGGACAGTATGGAAAACGCAAATAAAAAAAGAAAGTAGTGATTTCTAAATTTACTTTGACTTGTATTTCATTGCAGACAATACAACA
>VUQH01086379.1:0-10471 GCA_015106775.1 Etroplus canarensis | reverse complement strand
AGACGAGTGTCAGGGGTGCTTTGTGACAGAAGGATATCAGCAAGAGTGAAAGGGAAGGTTTACAAGATGGTAGTGAGACCTGCTATAATGTATGGTTTGGAGAAGGTGGCGAAAAGACAGGAGGCAGAACTGGAGGTGGCAGAACTGAAGATGTTGAGATTTTCCCTGGGAGTGACCAGGATGGACAGGATTAGAAATGAGTACACCAGAGGGACAGCTCATGTTGAGAAGCTTGGAGACAAAGTCAGAGAGGCAAGGCTGAGATGCTTTGGACATGTTCAGAGGAGGGATAGTGGATATATTGGACAAAGGATGTTGAAGATGGAGCTGCCAGGCAGGAGGAGAAGAGGAAGACCACAGAGAAGATTGATGGATGTAGTGAAGGGTTGGTGTGAGGGAAGAGGATGCAAGGGATAGAGTGAGATAGAGGCAGATGATCTGCTGTGGCGACCCCTAACGGGAGAAGCCGAAAGAAGAAGAAGAAGAAGAAGCGTTTCAATATACAAGTGGCAACTTTGCAAAGAACTGTCTGCATTGTGACAAAAAGAAACACACATCACACTTTGTGTAGTAGTATGTGTATGAATGCTAGCCGGTTTCAGTGTGTTTCTGTGCGCTTTGGTCTTGCTAACAGAGGGTGGAAGTTTTGAGACAATGCGTATGTGTAACTGTGAATCTGCAAATGCACTGTATGCTGAGTGTTTCTTTCCAGAGTGTGAATTGGTTTTGTGCAGGGACTATATCAGATGTAACACCTGTGGCTCAAAACCAACGTGATCCTTTTACACCTAGCAATTGGAGAACCAGCTCTGACATGGAGTATGTTTGTCTACATATGAGTTTTTGAACAAGGTTGTGAATGTGAGGATATCTTCATACAAGTTTGTGCCAAAACAAGAAATCAGTCCATTAAACCATGGAGATATCAAGAAAAGAGAAAACACATCAAGAGGTCTATCATGAGCAAAATACTGAAGAAAATTATAATGAAAATGATTCTTTATCTTATGAGCTGGCAGATTGTAACATTTTACCATAATAAGAACAAATAGTCAGGAGCAACTAAAAAAATAGAAAAATTCTAAAATGTGTGCAGTTTATCCAGATAAGGACAAGTTTCTGCATTCCCTTTCTGATGGACACACAAAATGTACAATCATGCATCCACACACACACACGCACGCTCACACACACAGCAAAACAATAAGAGGACAGTATAAAAAGGGGATAGAGGGTGCATGAATCGAAAGAGGGCAAGAGGAGATTGTGCCTGGGGTTGTGTCAGCGGTATAGAGATGGCAGCCAGGGGAAGCTGGTTTGTACACATTAACACACAGACAAACACACACAGGGTGTGGCTTTTATTTACCTGTGAGAAAAAAGGCTTATCTCGCCCACAGCTGTGAGGCTAAAGAGAGGTCTGACCTCGCCTCCTCTCTGCTCCTCTCCACTCTTCTTCCTCTCCTCCTCCTTTCTTCTCACCTCTTCCCCTGTGGCTTGAGTGAGCGTATTTGCTAAGTAACGCACCGAGGGCTCTAACCTGCGACCTGGAGCACATGGCACGTGGAAATGATTCACAATCTTCTCTGTGTGGCGCTGTTGAAAGGTTTTGTCTTTTATAACTTTGTTCAAGGAGAAAAGATTTTTTTCTGCTTTGACCAGTGAGCAACAGAAGTGTCGAGATTGACCCAGACTGCAAAAAGAATGGGTTCTCTCTCTCTCTCTCACTCTCTCTTTGTTTTTTTTAATTAATTTATTTATTGTTTAAAATTTTGTATCACGCAACTGAATATTTGAATACTTTTACAATGTATGTAAGCAAATGTACACACACACACACACATAACTGTCAAACTGTGGCAGGCTGGTAGGTAGTTAAAGGAGCAGGACAAAATCAGACAACCAAAAATACTCTGGAAAAAAAAAAGGAAGGAAGCAAAAGGCCTGATGGCAAAGCATGGGCAGGAGGATGAGGAGGATGCTCTTCCTCAGAACTTAGCCCAGAGGTAAGGAAGGAAAGAAAGACCAAAAGAGATGGTAGGGCCTAACAGGATGCCTGCATGGAAATCAAGCAGGAGGTCAGCAAAGGCAACACTGCTGGATTCCAGCAACCAAGGCAGAGACTTTGAGGACGGGTTGATGGTCCATAGAGAAGGTTTTCCAGTAGTTGAGCAGGGGAGGCATCAGGCAGCAGTGACTCAAGCACAGGAGGAATCGGACAGCAGTGGGTCTTGAGCTGGAACTTTCAAGGTGCTTGGTGTTTTGGTGTAGGAGCTTGGGAGGCAGTGGATACTCAAGAGGTAGTGGCAGGATCTAGCAAAGAAACCCTAAAGTCCTCAGCCGCCAGTGGAGCTTGGCAGATGTCTGTTCACACTTTACAGCTTTAACAGACATATACTGTAGCACAGCTTCAGATGGACCTGGGGCAGATTGAGCAGCTGTAACAACAGGGGTTGAGTTGGCTGATCCCATAGCACTCTCAGGACTAGGTAGGGTGGTGTTTGATTGACTGAACTTGGCAAATGCCAGAACTGGAAAATTGTCAACCTGGCCTAAAGCAAATGTAGCAAACTTGGTGGAAACAGGCAAAAAAACTAGCAAACTCCATGGTTAATGTTGACTAGGGGCCACTAGGAGGACATAGGAAAACCTGAAAGTTCCCCCTTGACTTTTGAAATCTTTGAAAATTTTCAACCAAGCCTGGAATCTCCATAAATGTCTAACGTCTTCAGATGAATGTCTTCAGGCCATTAGGGCAATCTAGCTCCTCCTTGTGGAATCTAATATTTGCTCTGTCCATAGTATTATCATGTTCAATCAAGACCATGACATATAAACAAAGTTGTAACTTCATTCATACATCTGTTTTCATGACCAGTGTTAAAGTAGAAGAACAAAAGTCTTCTGTGTCTCCCATGGTGTCAGATATTACCATTTTGTCAAAGCTGCTTTCAACCGTTGGGATTGGTGTTGTATTTATGGACAAAGTGAAATGATTTTCTCTCTCCCAACTCATCACAAATGGGCATCTGTGAAAGTAAAGGAAAGCAAAACATTGTTCATTCATTCTCTTCTACTTATCCAATTCAGGGTCGCAGGAGCCCATCCCAGCTGTCATTGGGCATAGGGCAGGGTACACCCTGGACAGGTTGCCAGTCTGTCGCAGAGCCAACACAGAGAGACAAACAACCATTCATGCACACCTATGGTCAATTCAGAATTGCCAGTTAACTTAACCCCCTTTGTATGTCTTTGGACTGTGGGAGGAAGCCAGAGCACCCAGAGAACATGCAAACAGAGAATCCACACAGAAAGGCCTAAGGTAGCTGGCTGTTGGATTTGAACCTACACTCTCTTGCTGTGAGGCAACAGTGCTAACCACTGCACCACCATGCTGCCAAGAAAAATGCTGTCAACCCCCAAATTGCTCTTTAAAAGATGAAGAGTCAAAGTGAGTCAAGACACCACCGTGATGCCAGCATGATCCAGCAGACAGTTACACACAACGAACCATTATGTAAACATTGATATAATCATGTACAAAATTATGCTTCAATTAATCCCCCCACCCTCACTCACCCACCTACTCACACACACACACACACACACACACACACACACACACACACAAGACACACACAAACCTCATTTTAAGTTATGTGCTTATACTCCTTAGAAAGAGCACCTGTTACTGGAGTATTGAGCACATTTTTCATCTTAATTTTTTTTACTGAAAGTCTAATCTAAATGTATCTCACTGAATTCCATATGTCATATGTTTTTGGGGGTTTTCTTATTGTTCTTTTTCTGTAAATGCCTTTCATTTCACATTTTTAACGTCCACAATTTTACCGGCTGTAATACATGGCATGTTTGATCCAAATAAAAATTATACTAAATTAATAGTAAGTAATTACAGTAAACCAGACAGCTGGCACATGAGCACCCTCTATTAGAACCCAGCATGTTTTTACCTCATTAATGGTGATATTTTTAAGGAAGGTATTAGGTCTCTATAGTGGGTGTTGGAGTCTGGTTACAGATTACAGATGTATTACCTTGATTGTTAACATCAATATTAACTGAAAATATGCAGTAAAGAAACAACAAAATCTAGACTAAAAGTGAGAGCCCATTGGTCCAACATTGTCAGCTTTGAGCTCTGTCCACTCTGTTACTCTTCTCTATCGCCTTTATTCCCTTTCTTTCTTTTCATGTTTCTCTCTCTATGTGACTGTAGGAACAATTGTGCGGCTGGCAGTGACAGATGTGCTGTATCGCTGCTTCTCTTCATGAAAGAAAAAAAATCATGTCTTGTCCTCCACATGTCTGCTCTCTTTTTAGAGCTACTGAGGTCTTGGCCCCATTACACTGATTTACACACAC
This sequence comes from Etroplus canarensis, assembly GCA_015106775.1. Classification (NCBI taxonomy): domain Eukaryota; kingdom Metazoa; phylum Chordata; class Actinopteri; order Cichliformes; family Cichlidae; genus Etroplus; species Etroplus canarensis. The sequence continues at coordinate 6,085 of VUQH01086379.1, read as the reverse complement.
CCTTTCTGTCTCTCTCTCTCACACACTGTGTCTCTCCAAGTTAATAGCAGAATGCAGATGAGCACTTTTTCACAAGGAGCCGGCTGACTGCGTGAGGCATATGTGTGTGTGTGTGTGTGTGTGTGTGTGTGTGTGTGTGTGTGTGTGTGTGTGTGTGTGTGTGTGTGTGTGTGCGCACGAATGAGTTCTTCTGGCCGAGGGGATGAGAGGGTAGTGACAGGGGTCTTGACATGCTAAAGAGGCAGAGTAAATGGGTTTTTCTAAAGCAGTGGAGGAAATATCACCGTTTTATACCAGGCCAATTTATGTCCCCTTATCTCTTCCTCAAACATGTCACTTTAGCTGCTGCTGAATGGTAATTACCACTCTCTCAACACTCAGTCACTCTCTAACACACACATACACTTACAGAACCATATTTAAGAACACATTCAAGTGCAGACACGCAGGTCAGATGAATACGTATACTTATGCATACCGAGGGTGAAATATTTTCTATACATATAACACACCCTCATACGCACAGCCACACTATTGCAGTATGGATAAAGACAGGTTTTTCCAACAGATTTTAGTTTTTAAAGATTTTATTTACTAAATTGTGTATGTTGTGCCTGTTTCGAACATGCTGTGAGCTCTGCTTCATGTGTTTTGGATGGCCTCACCAATTCGTTAATCCACCTAAATAGCCATTCATGACAGACACACTCACAAAAGATAAATAGCCATTTATGTTCATCTCATTCTAATTCTGATGGCCCTCCCCACCCCATAAACTGTCTCAGGAATTGGATCGCCCTAGGCAGATTATGATTATGGTTATCAAAAAACCACATCAAAGATTGTCTCTGTGCTATCTCTTCCTCTCTTTGTTTTTTCTCTCTTACTCACTATGTGAGTGGTTTATGTGGAAACCTTTGCTGTCCAAAAAGTTATCAGCTGACTCCAAGAAAATTCAAGATCATATTTTATCATCACATTTGTATTATAAACATTAAATGGGACTATCAAGTAGCCAATACAGGAACAGCAAAGTGGACTTCACACTCTAAGACGATCTTAAGTTTTCTGAACAAGATCTTCCTCTACATACAGCATACAGGACAACATGAGATTCATCCTTTAAGCAATGACTCAACAGATTAGTTAGTGTTTTCATTAGCACTGGGTCAGGCCAAGTTAATGCAGAATGCAGATGATGCTGCCTGTATAAATAATGTCTTAATGAGGTTCAGCAAGATGATTAGCCAGTAGCCATGTGGTACTTAACTGCCACTGACACACTACAACAATCATGGTAGCCATGTGTTTCACATGTTTATTTATTTCTGCTTAGATGCACCACAGATTGCTTGAATGGATGAAATAACCATCGCATTCAATGAATACTTTTCAATGGACAAAAGCAGTCATATTAACTTTAACTTTGTGAATGTGTGTGAAAGTCATCCTTAAATGAAAAGAGTTCTGATGAATAGTGCTACCTTTGTAAAAAAAAAACAAAACAGATTACTTACATTATGCAGATTGTAGTCATAAAGTACCAGATAACCCTAGCTAGGTTCAACAAAGTACTTTATGTGTTTCTCATTTTTTTTCCATGTCAATCAAAACATTTCTTATTCATATCTGGGTCTGTAACAGCCTGCATCCCCCAATTTGGACAAATGCCACACATGTCTCTATGTAGGGCCTTATGCAACAGTTTAAGGTACTTTAGAATGAGCAGTATCTTCAGTGATAAGAAGAATGAGCAGACATGCAACCGATGTGCTCGCCCTCACATTGATATCTTCTTCTTCTTCTTTCGGCTGCTCCCGTTAGGGGTTGCCACAGCGGATCATTTATGAATCTGCATATTTGATTTGGCAAAGTTTTTATGCCGGATGCCCTCCCTGATGCAACCCTCACCATTTACCCGGGCTTGGGACCAGGCACTAGGAGTACACTGCCTTGTGAGCCCCTGTGGCTGGTTTGCCCTCACACTGATATCAACAGACATAATTGAGAAACAATAACTGAGACAGAGCTGTGGCATGTTCTTTAAGAGGTTTGGAAAAACTTATCTGCAACTGCCTTGAGAAGCTGTGCAGAGGTGAACTGGTGCTGTTGAACTATTTGTTTATTCCATGTTTTCTGTTTACTGTATATTTGATTAATTTAAGTGATAAGTGACAAATCTTCACTATTATTGCCTAAAACTTTTGCACAATCATGCTGTGTTTGTGTCTGGGCTTGCCAGTGTGTTTAAATATTTTTGTACATAACACCACCTGAGTGTGTGTTGAATAGGGTCTATGACTATGAGTGAGTCTGTAGTCATAGCCCTTGGTAGTGAGTGCCCCTCCTGACCTTGAGAACAGAGCACTACGTTGTCAGTCTGAGAGCTATAGCTAATGCTAATGCAGAGAGAATAGCCCCATAAAGTGCAGCTCTCTTATCCACTGGAGTTTGAAGTCTTTCACTTACTGGGAGAAGGCTGTCCAATGTCTCTTATTGTTTCATTCAGTATCTCACTTTTTATTCTCTGTCTTCCTGTAACTTTGTTGAATTTCTTTTTTCCTCTTTCCTTCTTTCCATCTTCTTCAGTTTCAATCCATGTCTCTGTGTAATCTCCCTTTTGTCTTTCTGTCAGTTTCTGTCTCTTGTTTCCTCTCTTTGTCCTTCCTTGACCTGATTGAGTCTCTTTTCTCTTTTCTCTCTTTTCTTACTTTTTATGCCACATTTTCATGAAATATCTTATTTCTTGCATTGAGGCACAGATATTCAAAATCTAAATTGGTGTCCTTATTCTGTGTGTGTACATATTAGTGGTATGATGTTCACAACCAATTTGAAAGTCCCTCACAAGAAATATTTGTTATGTTCATGCCCCTGCACAGATTGGGTCTTTTCTTTCTCTTGTCTTGTAAGACACGTGTCTTGGAAGCCACTTCTCTTTTCAGCAATGGGCAGTGGGAGCCAGTAAGGCATGTAAAGGATGACTGGCGAGAGACTAACCCTGGGACTGCACTACAACCAAAGGGAATATATAGGGTGTGAATCGGGCAGGGACCTGAGATGCCAGAACCAAAAAAGTGACTGGATAAGTGAGTCAGTTAGTAAATGAGAGATTTAGATTACTTCATTATCACTAAATACACCATCTATAGGTGCAATGTGGCCACTAGATTGATTGGTGTATGAAAAAGAAGTATTATTGTAGGTCAACTGAACAAAAAAACCTGGGTCCCAAAAAGAGCTGTTTTGCTCATATGCGCAGGGTGTGATTCATGAAAAACACAGGGGGGATGTTTTTTCTCTCTCTCTATGAAAATAATTCAAGAACAACAGTGGTCCTATACAGTCCGGAGCCTGTGAGAATATGTATTACTTAATGTTATATATATATATATATATATATATATATATATGTGTGTGTGTGTGTGTGTGTGTGTGTGTGTGTGTGTGTGTGTGTGTGTGTGTGAAATTAAAGTAATATTGTTTAGATGAGTATGTGCTCTCTGAGTTCTTGCCAGCTGACTATTCTAGTCTAGATGTTTTCATGACTGGACTTGTGTGGTGCATGCTCACTCTTTTGATTGGGTCCAAAGTGACCTTGCAGCTTAAGCCTGAAGGTAAGGCACTTTCCTGCAGCCAGAAAGCACAACAGAGAGCACTACTGCCTGTTGTTTGGCCTTGGAACATAATAATAACACCTCCACGTTATTTCAAAACTGAGTGAGATTGACCGTCTCTTTTCTATATGTTCATTATTTTATTTTGCAGCAGTGATTTTCATTACTCTTACTGGGAAAAAAAAAAAACAATCAAAAATGTCCTAGAAGAATGTTTCTATGATAAAGGGACATGGTTTTTCATCAATTCAATGGTCAAAGAACATTTTTGTTAATATCCTGAAAAATGCTGACTATTTTTCACAGTTTCAAAAATTGCAATTATGAACTCAGATAAAGGCCTTTAACAGCAAAATATTTACCTGTATTCAAGTCAATTAAAAAATCTCTGTCAAATTTGTTTAAATAAGGGAAGGTTACGAGATGGTACTGAGACCAGCTATGATGTATGGATTGGGGACAGCAACACTGACAGAAAGACAGTAGGTAGAGCTGGAGTTGGTGAGTTGAAGTTGCTGGGAGTGACCACGATGGATTTGATCAGAAATGAGTACATCAGAGGGACAGCTCAACTTGAGCTGACAAAGTCAGAGAGTCAAAGCTGAGATGGTTTGGACATGTGCAGAAGAGGGATAGTGGACTTACTGGCCAAAGGATGTTGGAAATAGAGCTGTCAATTAGGAGGAAAAGAGAAAGACCACAGAGAAGCTTCATGGATGAAAGAGGACACACAGAGGGTTGGTGTGACAGAAGAGGATGCAAGGGATAGACATGGTGACATGGAGGCAGATGATCAGCTGCCGCGACCCCTAACAGGAGCTGCTGAACAAAGAAGTAGTTGATAGTAAGCAAAAGTTGGTGCTTAACACAGTCGTCTTTAAATTTGATTGGATTTTTATAAGACTTCAAATTATAAGTCTCTGGGTTGACTTTAAATGATAGTCAGATGACAGTTCTGCCACCTCAAGCTCCACCTCTCCAGGCTCTCTTTCACCTCCTCCCTACTCTCACTACAGACCCCTGATGTAATCCCACCCCCACCTTGAACCCATCTGTCACTGCTACTTTCAGCACTGTCTCACTGTCCTCACACATAACCTGCACCACCCTCTTATACTTCTCTGCCATTCCTGATTTTCTCATACCACTCCACAGTTCCTCTCTTGGCACCCTATCATATGCTTTCTCAAGAGCCACAAAGATATAGTGCAGTTCCTTCTGACCTTCTCTATACTTCATCAGCACCCTCAAAGCTAACGTTGTATCAGTTGTACTCTTTCTCAGCTTAAAGCCATACTGCTGCTCGCTGATGGTCACCTCTCTTCTTAACCTTGCGTCAACAACCCTCTCCCATATCTTCATGGTATGGCTCATCACCTTGATTCCTCTGTAGTTACTGCAGCTCTGTACATCACCCTTATTCTTGAAGAATGTTACCAGTGCACTTCTCCATTCTTTCACTCTCCAAGATTATGTTAAACAGTCTGGTTAAAAAGTCTACTGCCCTCTCTTTTAAACATCTCCATACCTCCACAGGTATGTCATCTGGACCTACTGCCTTTCCACTCTTCATTCTCTAATTAGCTGCCCTCACTTCCTCCTTACTAATACTCTGCACGTCCTGATTCATTATCTTTGCTCCCTCTGACCTCCTCTCTCTCTCATTTTCCTCACTTATTTTATCCTCAAAGTACTTCTTCCATCTTTTAAACACACTCTCCTTACTCATTAGTACATTTCCATCTCTGTCCTTAATCACCATAATCTGCTGCACATCCTTTCCAGCTCAGTTTTACTTTCTAGCCAATCAATGTAAGTACTTCCTTGGTGTCCAGCCGCTCATGCAACTCACCAGAAGCCTTTTCCTTTGCCTTTGCCACTTCTGTCTTTGATGTGCACATAGACTCCCAATACTCCTGTCTACTTTCTTCAGCTCCCTGACTATCCTACTTCTTCTTTGCTAGTTTCTTCCTTTGAATACTTTCTGTTTGAATCCACCTCCGATACTCCTGGCCTTGCTTGCCTTCCACCTGGTCTCCTGCACACACAATATATCTACATTCCTTCTCTCCATCATATCAGTCTGTTCTCTCCCTTTAACAGTCACAGTCCCTACATTTAAAGTCCCTATTCTCACCTCCACCCTCCTACCTTTCCTTCTCTCTCTCTGCCTCCTCTCCCCCTTCTTTGTCTTCGGCCAACAGTAGCACAGTTTCCACCGGCACCCTGTTGGCTAATGCCACCGGAGGCAGTCTTTGTTAACCCAGGCCAGGATCAATACAGTATGGAAATCATATTATGAATCTGTATATTTGATTTGCAAAAGATTTTATGTCAGATGCCCTCCCTGACACGACCCACCCCATTTCTACTTGCTTATGGCCTCCTGTAGCTCAATGGCTGAGGAATGGAGAAGAAGTGCACTGGTACCAATCTTCAAGAATAAGGGTGATGTGCAGAGCTGCAGT